>JACXGI010001428.1:0-93108 GCA_016801175.1 Esox masquinongy | reverse complement strand
AGTGAAGACAGTCATCATCAAGTGGAGAAAATATGGCACAACAGAGACATTACCAAGAACTGGACGTCCCTCCAAAATTGATGAAAAGACGAGAAGAAAACTGGTCAGGGAGGCTTCCAAGAGGCCTACAGCAACATTAAAGGAACTGCAGGAATTTCTGGCAAGTACTGGCTGTGTGCTACATGTGACAACAAACTCCCGTATTCTTCATATGAATGGGCTATGGGGTAGGGTGGCAAGACGGAAGCCTTTTCTTACAAAGAAAAACATCCAAGCCCGGCTGAAGTTTGCAAAAACAAACATCAAGTCCCCCAAAAGCACGTGGGAAAATGTGTTATGGTCTGAACTTTTTGGCCATAATTTCAAAAGGTATGTTTGGCGCAAAAACAATACTGCACATCACCCAAAGAACACCATACCCACAGTGAAGCATGGTGGTGGCAGCATCATGCTTTTGGGCTGTTTTTCTTCAGCTGGAACCGGGGCCTTAGTCAGGGTGGAGGGAATTATGAACAGTTCCAAATACCAGGCAATTTTGGCACAAAACCTTCAGGTGTCTGTTAGAAAGCTGAAGATGAAGAGCAAGTTCACCTTTCAGCACGACAATGACCCAAAGCACACATCCAAATCCACAAAAGCCTGGCTTCACCAGAAGAAGATTAACGTTTTGGAATGGCCCAGCCAGAGCCCAGACCTGAATCTAATTGAACATCTGTGGGGTGATCTGAAGAGGGCTGTGCACAGCAGATGTCCTCACAATCTGACAGATTTGGAGCGCTTTTGCAAAAAAGAGTGGGTAAATATTGCCACGTCAAGATGTGCCATGCTAATAGACTCCTACCCAAAAAGACTGAGTGCTGTAATAAAAGCAAAAGGTGCTTTAACAAAGTATTAGTTTAAGAGTGTGTACACTTATGCAACCAGGTTATTGTGAGTTTTTTTTTTTTTTTCCCCTCAAAGATTTAAGTTTGTTTTTCAAATGAATTGTACACGTTATAGGTCACATTAAAGGAGGAAAAAGTTCTGACATGATTTATCTTTGTCTCATTCTTTTACATCACAAGAACCTGGCATTTTAACAGGGGTGTGTAGACTTTTTATATCCACTGTAGGTCTTTGTAGGGTTCAAGAATGACACATTTATATTAATGAGCTCTAGCTCTGCCAAAACCAGAATTGGTTATTATTGTTTGTTGTGTTAAAAAGGGTTCTGATACTATGTTTAACTGATCAATGAAGTTTATATTTTCTATAATGCAAACTAATTAGGCAAACTCAGTGAAGTTTAATAGCAGGCCAATCTTTGCTGCTTAGAGGGAATGTTGGTCAACAGTAAATTAACCAGCTATTAAGGGAACTTTCAATGAGACAATGAGAAAATGTGCCACAGGTGAACAGATGTTTGACGGGCACATTTTGACCCACAGAACAGTGAACACCAACTACCATCCTACATGAAAAACGAGAAAATTGCCAATGGGATTCTGGCGCATGGAGTTTCTACAATAGGCGGGATGTGATAGGTATTGTAACAAGTTAATGTAAACGTAATATTAATCTATGGAATACAATGGAAACAAAGAAGTATGTTGCCGTGTAGATTTGTTCTATGCACGATGTTAGGGTTATGTTAGGTTATATGTGTTTTGTCTCTGTGTGGTTTCCAGGGAAAGTAGCTGAAGCATTGGCTACAGCTATGGGGATCCTAATAAATTCTAAATACTATTTTACGTCCTGCTATGCAGACCATTTTCCCACAGGTTAGCTCCTTTATCTCACTGAGCTATGCAGTTCTTCACATGCTAATGCGCAACAGAGTAACTCCTGTGTTCAAAGATAAAATCCCACAGCCTTATGCATACTGTGTGCTAATGTGACCAAGATGATTAACTTTATCCTACTACCTGAATGAAAAAAGTGCTTTCACAGCAATGTAGTCTGAGTCTAGATACCAGAAAAGGATTCTATATGAGAATGCAATAACAGAAAAGGTTATTTGCTTGCATCCATGTAAATATTAGATCTCCATGCTGCGTCGGCATTTCTCTCTGCCTCATTAGGCAGAACGTGTCCCCAACAGTCCTGGAACTGTCCTATTCTGATGGCCACATTATACTAGATAAATAATGATGGGGGACATTGTGAATACTGATATGAGAGGGGATAATCCCATGTTGGAGACTTTGCATACTTTGATGCAGTGTATGTAACAGATCAGTACAGACTACATAATAGGAATTAATTTGCATTCAGTCTCTTCTCTGGTTCTCATCTCTCCTTTGGTCAGGGCTCAACCCTGGTGCATGGCTGTTACTTGACCATGGAACTGTAACGTTTGAGTAATCCAGGGTTGATACATGACAAAGGAGTGAGTACTGAAAAGTAGGGGTGATACTTGACTAGGTGAAGGGTGAGAACCAGACACCAGTAGTAAAGCTGTTCCTATTATGTATTCTGTAGAAAAGGGCTTTTTGTGTTATTGCCGCTTCTCAAGAGACATAATTTGCACATTAACTGGAGAAGATTAGGATACATACAATATTGTTCACATTGACTTGTTTTCACGCAGAATTGTCAACTAACATTCAAGGCACACGTTTTAGCTGCAACCAGGAATTTCGATAGTTGGGTGAGATGCAGAGCTTAAGTGTGGAGAGTGTGGTGAAGGCAATTACTATATATTAGTTTAGACTTTTATTCTCCGGCTGACCCAGACATTCAAATTAATCTCCTCCCAAAGGCCAGTGTGACATTTTCTCCAGAAGAAGTTTCTGAGAGGGCCCTCCTAATTACTGCTGCCACACAGCCGGCTGGACCACACTTACAGCCAGGCAAAGATTGGCCAAAATGCTACTAATCTTTTGCTCTGTCCTATTGAAACGTATTGCCAGTCAAAATACTACAATAGGTTGATATAGAGCACGAATCCATTTGGAAAAGAGCAATTCTTATGGTCATTGACAATGACTCATGGTCATTACTGCTGTACCTAGGAACCTTGCATATTGTGCCACAGTGGCAGATTTCAGATTACAATTACTTTTTTCTACGTGTGTCCATGTGGGTGGGGGGTCTGTTAAATGACTAAAATGTAATCGACCCACACCTTATGTTGCATTTTTTGGCTGAATTATTGGTTTTTCTGTACATGAAAGTGGTCGGGCAATATTGTGTGATCACAGTGAGAATGGCCTATGCTAATTATCAAAAAACAGCTGCCTGGCTACTGTGGCAACCAAAGAAAGACACAAAGGAGACTTTAAAGGAGATAACCTTCAAAGAAAACAGAACATCACACAAAAACATTTAAGTAGAAATTAAACTCCTGACAAAAGAAAAGCATGCTGTTAAATTAGAGGAATAGGAGTAAAACAGGGGGAATCAAGAGATTAAGTGGAACGGAGGGAAACAAGAGAGAGGCAACAGGCTAGCACTGACAGTAATTAGCAGAGTACTAAAAATCCCAGGATTCCCAGTTGGATTTCCAGGACCGGGAATTCTGAAAATGGGATGCTTTTGGAATGTTAGCAGTAAGTGCTGTTTGACTCACTGAAACCGTTGAGGTCCTGGCTGCTGGTGGAGAAGGGATCGTCCTTGTGGAGAGTGCTGAGTTTGGTGGTGCTCTTGTCAACCGTGCCCACAGGCCCCATCTCCCTCTGGGTGCTGCTACTGGCCGTCTCCTTCTGTTTTTTGGCCAGTTTCCTTCAGCCGCCAGCCAAAAGAGAGAGTGTTACTCAGAGACAATGGCACTGTTGAAGTATAAACAAATCCTACAGCTGACTTGTAGTACATACATGGAAAATAGTAAAAAGTGATGAGAGCCCATGTTATGCACTGTTCAGTATCTAGCATATTGAAGCTAAAACATGCAGGCTATTGTAGCACCTTTTGGGCCAAAGACAATGTATTATTTTCAACAATCTGCAATGATTTATTCTGAAAGATAGAAACCTTCCTGTTCTTTGTGGTCTTGTAGTCATAGTGATTTGGCCAACAATTCCTTTTGGGTGAAAAATATCCAGAATTCTCAGAATTTTTCAATGTCTCCAGGATATTATAAAGAAACATTTGGATTTCAAATTCAGAAGCTTGCCATGTGGAACAAAGCAAATCAGGCACTTAATGACTGTTCTGAAGAAATATAAAAAAATAGTCTACCATTTTACTGAAGCTTGAGTAAGAAACGTTTAAAAACGTTTGACTACTCTGAAACCTGTACAAATACTCCATGAAAAAATAAATAACGGAAACAGGCACTAAAGCTCAATACCCACTGATTTGTTTTCAAAATTGAACAGAAAGTAACTTGTGTTACTGATGACTTAGCCTATACAGTAGATCTATGGTACGCTGTTTGTTTCTTTGCGTGTCGATGAAGATACATGTTAAATATCACTATTTGACATGTTAAATAACTCTATGTAACATGTCAAATGAGCCATTGGCCAATCAGCACTTGAATACAAACAGCGTCATGGAATTTGCCATGTACATTTTTGTATCGCGTAAGCGGAGCCGGCCAAGAAGAGCGAATGTCACTGAGTGAGTGAGTGAGTGAGTGACTGACTGCCTGCCCCTTGTTAAATAGCGTAGTGGTTAGAGACACAGACTATCAAACAAGAGGTCCCGTGTTTGAGGCTCATCACAGTCAAAAAAAATCATGCATTAGGATTTGTTCAGGATAGACAAAAACTTAGCTTGCTACAACCTTCAGTAGCTATGTTATAGTAAGCCTAAAATAGAACTGTTTACGGTTATACTGGGACTATTTTTGGTGGATTTTCGACGTACGCATCCGTGCATGCTTTCTGGGGTAATATACTGTAGGCTAGATCAAAACCCAGCACAGACAAAAACTTTGCTTGCTACAACCTTTAGTAGCCATGTTATAGTAAGCCTAAATTAAAATTGTTTACGGTTATATTGTGATTATTTCTGGTGGATTTTCGAAGTATGCATCCGTGCATGCTTTTTGGGGTAATATAGGCTAGATCAAAACCCCTTGGGCTGTAAAAGAGTAGGGGTTTCCACAATTCTCTCGTCTTTTCACTTGACGAAAAAGTCAGTTATTGTCACCTACATTGATAGTTATTGTATCAATGTCATTCACGAACGAAAGAAAAACCAACGTTGTTGTGCCATGAAATGAAATGGCTTTGGCAGTGTAAAGTTCATCTTCAGTCTCGCTACCAATTGATCAATTCTTATGAATATTCCAAGTAGTAAGTCAGTAGATACTGGTAAAGCCTATTATTGGCTAATAAGCTGTTAAAACAGCCAGTGGCAAAAGCCAAACAGTTCTTAGATGCTGTTTGTGGTGGAGGTAAACTTAATTAGAAACATTAGTCAGTTTAAAACAATGCTTAATGGTGTCTAGCGAAATATTCAAACTTGGCATGATGTTAATGAGTGACAAAATTATATAATGTCGAGAGGCTAAACCGACACCTGGCATCTAGTGCCGTTGCGTAGTTGTTAAAGACATAGCCTCTCACGTGGGAGACCCAGGCTCAAATCCAGTGCGGGCAACAACATATATCACTTCTAATCGCAGGCCGGCTGAACTAGGCTTGCCTCATTAATTTTCAGTTTTTTTATGTAGTGGTTACAGTATCACTTATAATGCATAATACTAATGTTTTGTTAGATGGGGAGGTTAATTGCCCAGTTGGGATAGTTTTACTGACTGTGTGTATAAACAATTGTCTTGGGCGGGATGATTTATAGAAATGGTAGCATAGCAAAAACAGAATTTGAGCAGGATTTTCGGGGGGTGGCCCAGATGTTGGGCAGTACACTGTGAATCAAATCTGTCAACCATGGGTATGTATGCTATGATGTAGGAACAATTCCGTGTTGCACACCTGGCATTGCAGCAGGAAAGGCATCCCTACAGCATACTTTGCTCGTGGATAGAAAGAATGAAGCTTCCACCCCTTTCGTCAAACTAGCTAGAACAGCTGGCCAGAATTCCTTTAAAAAATAAAAGGCTAACTAACTGATGAGTGATATGACATCATTTGTTTTGCTGGGACAGATAGCCAGAAAAAAAGCTAGCCGATGTATACAAACGTTGTTCTCCCCAACAACAAAAATACCATAAAAACAACATCATATTTTTATAGAACTAGCAAGGTGTCATCATTTATATACTCTTAATTTGTAAGACTGTTTTCGTTATTGGTCATATTTTGGACCTGATCTATCTTAGTAATGCTCAAGTATGAGGCAATAACCTGCTATAACAACGTTAGTTAGATTTTGCTTGGGGCAACAGGAGACTATCTTGTTTACTTTGTCATCTGTAAAGTTATTTTCATGTTCAGCTGTTCTTATAGAAAAAGTGCATAATCACATGAAGCAAAATCATTGCTTCGAAAATCCAAGATTATTGCAGTTGCCGGTCATTGTTTTCAGGATAGTTCTATAATCTGTTTCTTATTTCACACATCAAATTGCGTTATTTAACGTGTTAACACCCAGATTTACCCAGATTCGTATTCCTTTGAGTTGAAAAAACTGAGGTTGACGCATTATCCATTGCAGATAAAGGCATTGAGCCCAATTCCTTTAGAACATACAGTCATATACCAGCAGCCCTTAAATAGGATAGGCCTTTTAGAAAATGGATGCTTGATAGTCAGCACTCTTGTTCCATTTTCAAACAAATGTGGTCTTTGCTTCCTCAGCAGCTTGGGTTGAGGACAAAGGCAAACACGGCATCTAAAAAAAAACTCAGAGTCAAGAAGCAATAACAGGAGGGTCAGATCTGTAGGCACCTCCACTTCTTTCCAATTACATTTCCAGGTCTTAATATAGTGGCAATAAGGAGCTTGGTCTGATATTGTTGTCTTTGTGTGCAAGTAAGCCTAAGGGTATATGTTTGAGTGTGTGTTTGTATGGGTATGTGTGGGAACTACGCGTTGGTGTGTGGGAGTTGGTGGTGAACATGTGATGTATTTTTACTTTGCTGTCACATAGAGAGCCCTCTGAGACCTTTCCTCCAATCTACAATGTACACTGCCGCGCTTCAAATTTCAAGTATTGATCGGTGGCTATAGCGACGACTTGCTATTCTTACTTTGAAAGTGGGCTGAGGAGGAATGTTAATGGAATAAAGACGAGGAATCGGAATGGAATAAAGAGGAGGAATGGCATTGGTGGGGGTAGGGTGGATCAGAACCAGTGGCTCAATTATAAAGAATGAATAATGGAGGCAGAAGGAACAAACATACAGCTTCGGAAAAAATGAAGAGACCACTGCACCTTTTTCTTTCCTTCCCAAAAAAGTTTAAAAGGAAGGTTTTGAGTGAGGAACAGAAGCGTTCAATTTGCAGTGGTCTTTTAAATGTAACCCTTCTGTTCCTCACTCAAAACCTTCCTTTTCGACTTTTTTGAAAAGGAAAGAAGAAGGTGCAGTGGTCTCTTAATTTTTTCCGGAGCTGTATACTATCCAAACAGATGCTATAGAATCGTAATTTGAGCCATTTTTGTACACCATGAAATTATCCCTACAGCCACAGGAAATGTTCATTACTATGTGGATTATAACTGGTTGATACTATGTTTTTCTGAGGAAAAATCAAGTCAGTAATATCAAAATTGAAATAACAATAGAGTTAAGAACTCTCTATAGTACATTATAAGTGCATTCCCTGCTAGTCCTAAAAGTGAAGGCTTAGTGATGGATCCAAAGTGGAAGGCTGACCAGGGGAAGGCAACATTTCAATAACTTTCTCAGCGTTAGTTTTTTTTTTTCATTTTGTATATCACATTTAAAGAGATAGTTCGTCTTAGATTTGTATTTGGGTAAAATACACATACCTTGAGTTGTTGTTGAAGGCCCATGGAGTCATTTTTCACATCAAGCCGTTATTCAACTTTGTCCCACCCTGGAATTAGCATTGTTAGCATTGTCCAAATTAATGAATTGAAACTGTGTTCCAAGTTACAAAAGCTACATTGTAAGCGTAAAACCTACTCCAAAACATTTCCAATTAAAACTAGTGGTGTCAGTGTTGACAAAGAACCTGTCAGTGTTGTATTGTTTAAAATAATGTTCTCATTGTCACTATATAAACATCATTTTCAACTGAACTGATACTTCCTATGTTTACCGGTTAGTTTTGTTCACAATGGTATGGTATCAAGTTATTTCAAGTTTCGACGTAACATCCATTCACATTCCGGAACACCCACTAAGCACTTGCTATCTACCGTTGACATTATTGCCAAGTAACATAGGCTGCGTGTGGTGGCTACAGAAAATAGTTTTCATAGTGCCAGTTTAAAGTCAACAGATTCCGCCGGCTGTTTCGTCAGTATGCAGTCGAGAAAATTATGGTAGCGTGACCGATTACTGAATTTACTGTGAAGCGTTTTTTTTAACGTTGTTTCCGCTTGCAATGCAACTTTTGTTGTTCGGGATGCACAGTTTCAATTCAAGAATTTGGACGATGCAAATAATGCTAATTCCAGGCTGGGACAGAGGTGAATAATTGTTTGTATTGAAGAATGACTCCATGGGCCTTCAAGAACAACTCAGGATAAGTGTTATTTCACCCTAATATGAATCTAGAACTATCTTTTTAGGAAAAAAAATAAAATAAAACTATCAATCAATGAATTTGTGAGAGGAATTTAAAGGGATGATAGGTTATGATGATCAGAGAGAAACAGCATTAAGTTAATGCTGGTATTACATAGATGGGAGCCAGTCAAGGGAATGGTCAGGTCTGAGCCTCAGCAGCAGTTCCCGCTGTTCTGACAAAAATCTTGGCTCCTCTCTTTGATGGCTAGTTGTTCAGTCACTTCTCTTCACCGTCACTGTGTAGCATACATTTACGTAATGCTATTGTATAGCTGACGCAAAGGTGCTATCGTCTTCAGTCCTGTCACCTCCACTGTGTTTGCCCAGGTTGTGGCAATCCAAACAGCTACCTATAACAAAAGCTGCATCTCAGCCAAGTAAACTAACTTTCCATTGTTCGTCCTTCAGCTACATCGGTCACCACCAGATAGTATAGCTTAACCAGCCTGCAGGTTGTCAAAACACAAAAGAAGAAAAGCTAGCTAAAAACAGTGTTCACAGACCTCTCTGTCTAGGCCTAAGGAAGGAGAGGTCAGACAGCAACCACTTCTTCCTATCCACTAAGCAAAGGACATTGAAAAGACGTCTTTCAGATTATTTAAATTGGTCTGTCTTATCTGACCAATTTTCTCTGATCTATCTGTGTGGCCTGTTGTCTCCATATGAGAGCTCCCTCCTGTTTTACAATGTGAGTAAGTTATGGAGATCCAATTTGAAATATTATTCTAGATGTACGTCTACAGCGGAGTAATCATGAAGTGGGGCCCTACTTCATCTGTGCAGTGTTGTTTTGGCTCAGCACTCTGAAAATAAAGGTCCTGTGTAGCTCAGTTGGTAGACCATTGCACTTGCAATAACACTCATTGGTTTGATTCCCATGGGGGGGCCAGTGTGAAAGTCTATGCATTCACTATTTAGTAAGTAACTCTTGATAGGAGCATCTGCTAAATGGCATGAATTAGAGTTCCCATTTGACTGTACATTCTAACAACCAATAGTCAGAAATCTAAGCTTCCATCATGGAAAGGACATTCCATACAGTAATTTAATGATTTATAGCATAAGAGGCCATGTCGTGTCCGCGCGGGTGTCTGTCTTTTATCATAACAAATCAGTGTTCAGATTCCTCTCCCTTTCATTCCTGCTGACAAAAGGTCAGCAATATCTCCTAATTACAAGATTCCTCTCAATTGTTCAGCCTATTGGATATTTCTATAATGGATTCATTTAAATGACACATTCCTTGCATTTTGAAAGTGTCAATAGAGTAAAGATAATCCGTATTTAATGAATGTCAAACCAGCACTTCATTAAAAGTAAGGATACCCTCCCGAGGATGGGCCTGCATACGTAACGTGCTTTACGGCCCCTGCTGTGTTAATTGCACATATTTTGATATTTGGATAATAATGGTCTCAGTCGATTGTTTTGAAGTAGCCTCTGGAAGGGCTCAATTAAACCTAAGTGTAAGAGGGAGAGGGATGCTTTGCTACCAAAACCTAATTTGACGTCAAGTCTACTAAATGCTATTGTGAGTATAGTTTAAACAGTTGTCACATGCAGTCAAGCAGAAGCCAGTGTTCGAATAGATCGCCTATAACTTAGTCCCGAGCCTGAGATTTAGGTCAGCAATTTAGCTATCATGTCAATCCCACACGACAAAGCACTGAACAGCAAACAACATGACTGTTTTATCCTTGGTGATACACGGATATAGGATATCATCTGCTTATGTCCTTCAGTTTCTCCCCATGCTAACGATAACGTGAATCCCGTCAATTGACTGTAACTATTACCTTCTAGGCTCTTGCAGATGTTTTTTTTTTAACATTGTCTCATCAAACAAACGCAGAACATGACATAAGTATCAAAGAAACATATCAACCACCATTTCGCAAATGGAAATTAAAAGAATCTTTTGTGAGGAAGTGCGGAAGCAGGCAGTTGCGTGGGCGTGGTGACTCAGCATGTGCTTTAGCAGGATGGGTGACACGGATGGGTCTTCACAGCATGGTCAACATGCAACACTCACTTAGCCACCTACGCACACGCACTCACAGGAGAGAGAGAGGTCTGGAGGAATGCGTTTTGGAAAGATTTAGTGTGTGAATTAAGTCATTGGCCCAACAAACCGATAACATTCTCAGAACATACTTTGAGTTTTCACATTAATTAAATGTGGATAATAAAATTACCAAAACTTTCAAAGAATGTTTTGATTACAAAATTAAGTTTCTTCTTCATAGGAAGGATTAAAATGAAATATCCTCGGATTGTCCTCCTAACATTGAAGATGTTGTCAACAGCCTCTTTAACAAACACCTCAGGACATTAAACAAAAATTCTCATTAGTTTTCCAGGAAATTAAATCATAATTGTTTGGGGATATACTAACAGAACAAAATATGACTTAATACAGAAAATAACTGTCTTTGCTGTGTGCAAGTAAGAGTAGTGTATTTTAGAGTAGAGACCAAGGCTAGTAGGGTTGTTTCAGTGAAACATTATCAAGACCCCAAAGACAAAGCTGAAATTAAAAAAAGCCTTCAAGGGGAATATTGGCTAATATCAAAAATGTGTCTAAGTGCAGAAATAGCTTTTTACATAGATAATTGAGTAATATGACCAGATGATGCTGCTAACGCACTAGCTTGGCCCTGCTCTCCCTGAGTGAGAGAGTTGCATGGACAGAGAAACATTATAACAATTACTTTAAGCAATATATGAAGTCAGATATACTTTAGATATTTATCTTTATTTCCCTTTAATTGCACTGACACAGTAAACAATATTATCAAGGGATGAACAAAAAATTGTGAAAGGCCTACAGTGAATCCTTGTATAGGTAATGCCAACTAAATGTCTGAGAAAGGTGCTGTGGCCAGTACTAGCCTTCTACTCCACCTGCGTGACAGCTGCTCAAGCCTGAGATCCAGGCAACGACCGCTGGGAGTCAACAACAGACTTTCATCTATATTTCAAGAGCTTCGATGAGAAGGGACAGAATACATACAGCAGCAGAACCATGGATATTGAAACCCTTTAAGTCCTTTACATGCCTGGTAAACCTCCTGAAGCCATGTTGCTGCATGCTCTGCACTAAGCAAATTAAACAATACATCCAATGTGAAACACAGCAAGCATTGTATTAGCTGCAGCTTTAATTGCATAGATTAAGCTCAAATAAGTGATTTATTTCAAAGGTCTCTGGAAATGTTATGATTGTTTTGCTAAGTTGAGAACTGAAAGTTGAGATCTATACATTGCACCAAAGCCATTTAACTGAAGACAGGAAAGTATTTTCTTTTTACAACATGCAGGTCTAAAATACATTTGAGGAATGAGAAACTATTTCAATTAACTACAGTAATTATTGTTAGGTAGCAAACAAGGTGTGCATAATGTCTTTGCACAAAAGTGGAATTATCAATATAAACACTATATCCAACTGCTTTAAGATGTGTCATAAAAGAACACTTATTATTGAATCTTAATAAAAATATGTTTACAAGGGCAAGTTAGATTACATTGATGTTAGACAGGCCTGAACATGTTCTTTTTGTAGGTGCTAAGATGCTTTGTCCACCATGGCATTTGTGATTTAGAAAATATTTGTTGGGAGAATTGTTTGTTTTGCAGTCAACTGACCAAGAAAAAGGCCTTTCATCATCTATTACTGTAATTCTTTACAAAAGGTTTAATCAAATTAGTTCCACAAACAATAATTGGACTATTCAATTTCTATAGATGGGAAATTAAAACTGGGTTTCAGTGGTATAGTAATACAAAAGCAAGAGAAACAAGAAACAAAGGGTTGTACAAAATATATACGTACATACAGTATCAATTGGGAAATGCTCTTTCTTTAAGGCTACTTACAGGTAATAAGAGTAGGAATATGCATTTCTTCTGAAGCATGAAGTGGACCGGTGGGACAAAAATGAGCACCCAAAAAAGGACAAACAGATTGCATTAGTTAGTTCTTTAGCACCTAGGAGAGCTGATGGAGAAAATGTCAAATACGGGTTAAAGACAGTGATGCCCTGCCAGTCTGGGTCTGCCAGTCTGTGATGTCAAATACGGGTAACAGACAGTGATGTCCTGTCAATCTGGGTCTGCCTGTCTGTCGCTACTGTGGTCAAAATAACCCTCCCATTGAACTCTGCAAGGGCCTATGGTCCATCTGTCTATGGTGTATGCTGCACTTTGTAGGGTGATTGAATACATTTGTGCACATCACACTGACAGAATTCTGCCTTCTTGCTCTTGTTTAAACTAATGGAGCCTAAAATAAAGTCAAAATACCCCAAATAATACAGAATTCACCCGCATTTAAAGAAGAAATAGCACTTCTGGCCATCAAATTGAAAGTCCCATCAAATTGAAAGTCCTTGAAAGGGATGGAATTGGCTGAAGAGACAGTGAGGGGCTTGGGAGAACAGAGAAATAGGAGTAGGTATGTAAGGGGAACTGGGAGTGGGGGGGGTTATGACATACTGTTCTGCCATTCTGTTTAGATAGCGATAGAGAGAGAAAACAATGCTATCATTGACACTGGCTGGTTTAGGAGCTATAGCAAGAAACAGAGCGCTGAAATTAGCGCATTCTTGCATATGTTGTGTGCGTGTGTTTGCATTCTGCTCAATGTCTCTTTTCAGAGGTATACCGGGAAGGTTTCTTTGCAGAGGTATAACATTCACATATGACATGCAGCGAGCGGTGATGGAATTTGCAAGCAGAAATGAGACTGAAAAGCAGATAGTACCATTATTTTCTTTTAAGAGTTTGTAGTTCCCAACGATGTCAATGGAGTAAATGTGTGTGACAAATACCTACAGCCTTTCAGTCCAAACCTAAACTTGTCATGATAAGCAATAATGTGTTTAACATTGTTGTTTATTTTTATAACTTCCAGCAAATACACTAACATTTGATGATACCCAGCTAAAACACTAACATTTGATTATACTCAACTAATACACTGACATTTAACAAACAGTTTACGGTTCACAGTAAATGATTTTTCAATGTAAATTTAAGTCTGTGTGACAGAAGAAAACAGGCACACATTTCAGTTAATTTTCGCCACGTCTAGAAGAGCTAACAATGAATGGACGTGATACCAATTGCATGAGACCGAGCACATTCATTTCTGCCTTCTAGGTTTCCATCCATGACACCAGACAAATGATACTAGAACAAGACCACTTTGTTTCTTAATATTTCTTTTGAGGTATATGCACATAAAGGCATCCCGCTGTCTATCATATAAAAAAAGACAGAATCAACTATTTCCAAACCATTCAAGTTACCTTCTTTCCAAACTCTTTAATTGAATCGCAATACAGATGGCATCTGTCTGATTTGATTGGCGTGGTAGTGAAAAAGCAATTTTATAAAAGGGCTTCAATATATCCATTGGCTGACACAGCTCTATCTCCTACTTTGGGAACAGTCGATACTGCCAGTACATAACCACTATGTAGCTCTTCTGCTGTCTTTTTTTCAATGGCATTTTCAAAGAGCTGCTGACATTGTTCTTATAATATTAATAAAAGGACTGAAAGTGAGAACCACGACAGTCAAAGGGAGCCATAAATATTAATGTTGTAAAAGTGCACTATGAGAGCTTTACTTTTCGGTGGAGGGTGGGTCCACAAACGATATCATAATTTACTAGATGTATTTCTTGCTTGTGTAAAGGAATGCAATTTCTACAATGATATTGGTATAACCCTTCCCTGCCTATCAGTTCCAATGTGCATTTACAAAAAAAATAATCTTCAAAGGTTAACATGATGTGTTTGGCAATTTACATTTTTGGAGACGTAAATTGAGATTTTTAGGATACGGTATATTAAAATTTGATTATATATGGTACAGCCGTGGCAAAAAGTACTGGGAACCTCGCAATGTCTTCATATACCTCACGACTGTTTCTAAAAGTAAGTTGAAATTCTGCAAAGTTTTGGTCTTGACAATTCTTTATTTAACTTTTCATATGTAAAGAAAATCTTTTTGATTCAGAACCTAATATATTCTTGTAAATCAGAAAAGAAACAAAAATGATATTGACACATTTTTTTACACCCTTGTCTCAATATTTGTACACAAAATACCTGCAGTTGAGTACTTTCTATAACCGTGGATGAGCTTTATGCTCCTCTGTACTGACAGTTATTATTCTAGTACAAAATGCTCCTGTTCTCCCAGATTTTGAGTTTGTCTCCTAACTGTTCTTTTAGGGTCTCTCCACAGATTTTCAACATAATTTAGATCTGGTCTCAGAAAAGTCCAGCGTTTTGTCATGAACCATTCCTGGGGGCGTTTTGAAATGTGTTTGGGTTCCTTGTCCAGCTGGATCCATGACCTTCAACAGAGACCTAGATTTCTGACACTGTGCTGGACATTGAGCTCCAAAATATCTTTGTATTTTCCTAATTTCATGTGCAAAAGGCAGCAAAGCAACCACAAAACATCACTGAACCTCCTACATGTTTGACTGTGGGGTAGTGGTTCTTCTCTTTAAACGCTTCATTTTTTTCATGTTTTCTGGAAACATAGCGATGGTGTGCATTTCCAAAAAGCTCTCATCTGTCCACAGGAGATTGTGGCATGTTCAGGTGTATTTTGACAAATTGCTAACTTCTGTCTCTGAGTAGTGGGATCCTTTTAATTCTCCTACCATACAACACTTTTCATTGTGTTGGTGACAGTTGTCTGATGGTCAGTCTAGATCATTGTGGCAATTATTTTCTGTGATTTCTCCACCATTCAAACAATCTTTTGCTGTGGTCTTATTTCAAGTTTTCTCTTATGGTCACATACAGGGAGGTTGGTAACAGTGGCATGGGCCTTAAACGTCTTGATAACATTATGCACAGTGGACATTATGTTTTAGGTCTCTGGAGATGGACGTGCATCCTTGAGATGAAATCAAATTATTTCTAACTACTTATAGAAGGTGGCAATTATATTTTCCAGGGCATTTTCTTGTGAAATAAGCCATGCCATTGCTGTATAAACACATACATACAGTCAAACACGTACACACACACACACACACACACACACACACACACACACTTACAGAAAAAACAAGCACTATGCATCCATATTAAGTTATATTTTATATGTATTGCACATTCCCATGCAAACCCATTAATGTACAATACCGTTCAAAAGTTTGGGGTCACTGAGAAATGTCCTTGTTTTTAAAAGAACTGCACATTTTTGTCCATTAAAATAACATCAAATTAATTAGAATTACAGTGTAGACATTCTTAATGTTGTAAATGACTACTGTAGCTGGAAACAGCAGATTTTTTTTGTGGAATATCTACATAGGCATACAGAGGCTCATTATCAGCAACCATCACTCCTGTGTTCCAATGGCATGTTATGTTTGTTTATCCAAGTTCATAATTTTAAAAGGCAAACTGATCATTAGAAAACCCTTTTGCAATTATGTTAGCACAGCTGAAAACTGTAGTGCTGATTGAAAAAGCAATAAAACTGTCTTTCTTTAGACTAGTTGAGTATCTGAAGCATCAACAATTGTGGGTTCAATTACACTCTCAAAATGGCAAGAAACAAAGAACTTTCTTTTGAAACTCGTCAGTCTATTCTTGTCCTGAGAAATGAAGGCTATTCCATGTGAGAAACTGCTAAGAAACCAAGAAGATCTAGTATAAGAAAGAGGAGTGGGAAGCCCCAGTGCACAACTGAGCAAGAGGATAAATACATTTGAGTGTCAAGTTTGAGAAACAGATGCCTCACAGGTCCTCAACTGGCAACTTCATTAAGTAGTACCCGCAAAAGACCAGTCTCAATGTCAACAGTGAAGAGACAACTCTGAGATGCTGGCCTTCTAAGCAGAGTTGTAAAGAGAAAGCCATATTTCATACTGGCTAATAAAAAGAAACGATTAAGATGGGCAAAAGAACACAGGCACTGGACAAAGGAAGATTGGAAAAAAGTGTTATGGAAAGACAAATTTGAGGTGTTTTGATCACAACGAAGAACATTCATTAGACGCAGATGAAACAAATGAAAAGATGCTGGAGGAGTGCATGACATCTATCAAGCAAGGTGGAGGCAATGTGATGGTCTGGGGGTGCTTTGGAGGTGGTAATGTGGGAGATTTGTACAGGGTAAAAGGGATCTTGAAGAAGAAAGGCTATCAATCCACAATCCCAGTGGACAGTGCTTGACAGTGCTTCCTCCTACAACAGGACAATGACCCAAAGCACAGCTCCAAACTATGCAAGAACTATTTAGGGAAGAAACAGTCAGCTGGTATTCTGTTTTAATTGAAGGGCCAGCACAGTCAGCGGATCTCAACCCTGCTGAGCTGTTGAGGGAGCAGCTTGACCATTTGGTACATAAGAAGTGCCCATCAAGCCAATCCAACTTGTGGGAGGGGCTTCATGAAGCATGGGGTGAAATCTCTTCAGATTACTTCAACAAATTGACAAATAGAATGCCAAAGGATAGCAAGGCTGTAATCATCGGAGGATTCTTAAATGAAAGCAAAGGACACAATTATTATTTCAATTAAAAATCATTATCTAACCTTGTCAATGACTATTTCCTATTCATTATGCTATATTTCCTATTCAAACTCATTTCATATATGTTTTCATGGAAAACAAGTGACCCCAAACTTCTGAATGGTAGTGTAAATAAAAGCCACATACACATTCACATGATATGTTAATGTAAATTAAAAGGCACAGACACATTTACTGAGGAAATTATTAATGTAAATTAAAGGAATGAAAAGACACATTCACAGAGGTATATATTAATGTAAATTAAAGGCACAGGCACATTCAAAGGATACATTGATGTAACTTAAAGGTACAGTCATATTCACAGTGACATGTAGAAAATGCTATAATAAAAAAAAGTAAAAAAATTCTCATCACTGACACTGAACACAGAATAAACCTACCCAAACACTAAATTATTATATTACATTCAAGAGGAGGTATTGTATACAATGTGGCCAACATACCACCGCTAAGAAATAAGGACAGAGGAGGTGAGGCACTGTATAATAAACAATAGTTAAAGACTGATCCTAGGCATTAGGCAGCTCTGAGTGCCTGGATACAGCTGAGATATATTGTCCAAATACTACAATTCTGAGTTGCCTTACTCTTGCTTTTATCAACTGGTTACCAAATAAGGCAGTAAGTACATAAAACAATGACGAATGGATGGCTACCATTTTTGGAAAATGTGAAGAGGCGGGACATCAGTTAAAAGAAAATGTGTAGAGGTGGGGAATCAGTTGTAAGTAAATGCTAAGTGGCGGGACATCAGTTAATAGTAAATGTGAAGAAGCGGGGCATCAGTTAACAGTAAATACAAAGAGGCAGGACAATAGTTAAAAGTAAATTAAATTTGTATGCCCTAAGCAGGTCATTTTGTGTCATAATGTCTGTTAAAATCTTGGTGGTTTTAGCCATTAGAGCTAATTGTCTAAAAGCTGTGGTATATCACACCATATACCACAGGTATGACAAAACATGTATTTTTACTGTTACCAATTGCTGCCTGTGATTGGTTTATAAAAGCAATACGGCACCTCTGGGGTTTATAATAAATGGCCAATATGTAGCAGCTAGGTGCTGAATCCAGGTGATGTGTGGTGCCTAAGACAGCTCTTAGCTGGGTGTTCATAAACAGCTCTTAGCTGTGGTATATTGGACATATACCATACACTCCCATCCTTTATTGCTCAAATATACCACAGATTTCAGCCAATCAGACAATTAGACAAACTTCTAATTACATTTAATGCTGATTTCATTTGTTGACTGCAATGACGACTATATCTTGCTCCAGCTCCTCTCACTACGGGAGTAATACATCGATTGTGTAACATCAGGGATTTCAATGGTCTCAGTTTTCAGTGTCTACCATCACCCAATTATCGTTCCCCAACATACCACCCTCCATCTGTGCACACACACTCCAGCTCTCATATCGAAGCGTGGGAATTCCAGCGCAATGGTCAGACACACACACACGTACACGTACAAAGCAGATAAGGTTATTGAGGTGGCTTGCATCGACCCTCTGGAGGTCCAAAGCTGCTAGGCCTGAAGGAGGACAGTATGTGTGTTACACTTGTTTGTTTGTGTGTATGTGTGTGTCCATGTGTCCACAGTGACAACCATTAGCTGACACCACAGCCATGTGCGAACCATCATCTGCTTGGCCTGAAGGAGGACTGTGTGTGTGTGTGTGTGTGTGTGTGTGTGTGTGTGTGTGTGTGTCCATCCGTCCGTCCGTCCATCCGTCCGTCCGTCCATGTCCCCATACTGACAACTATTAGCTGACTCGACAGCCATGTGTGGCTCGTCATCAGATGTTTACCACTCTGCCTGTCCATTATTTATAAGGTGTTCCGCATGTCATGAATCAGGAGTGGGGCTCAACCTTGTTGTGTCATCGGACAAGGGAAAGGTTTGCCACTGCTTCAAGAAAACTACATGCATGGGTAATGACTGACTAATGGCCTGGGACTGGCTGCAACTGAATGGACACTTAACTCACTCAGCCCATGACCAGACGGTCTTGCTAGGAGTTCATCTGTAATGTTAAAAGCCTACTTCAGCGCCCAGGCACCAATAAATTACAAATTGTCGTTGGTTAACCGGTCTTAAGATCTTCATGTTCTGAAAGGGACATTGCCCAGCCTGAAGTGGTGTTAAAAGTAAAGATTTATAATCTGAATGAAAGAGTATTGGTAAAGAGATGGAATCTGCTGAGGGAGCGAGGCTGTCATTTTTTGGGGAAATTAGTTAGTGTTGGTGGGGATATTTTAAGACTTTTTTTCTGTATTGAGATATATTACAGTATGAAGTGTTTTCTCACTTCTGTGATTTGGCAGCCTGTGCAAATACATTGCAATCTCCAAAAGTTAAGTGTCTCATTTGTTTCTTGTTATGATTCAATAGATTTAGACCATTGACTCATTGTAAGTTAGAGGATGAACCAGTTTGAACCACAAATACACACACACACGCTTAAACCTATAGGTAGATCAATAAACAAAAGTGTATGTGTGTGTGTTTCTGCATGCTCATCTGTGAGAACACAATAATAATGAACACAATCCACTCCCTGAGCCAACTGTGCTGTGTTGGTGAACACTCAATGAATATGAATGAGTGCACCGCTCCAAAGAGGTTGTGACATTTTTAATGGAACATATATAATAATTTGACATGGAACGTGGAGCAGAGTTTTAAGTCCTCCTCATGGTGGTTAAGTGCATGTAAACAGTACAAAGGGTAGCTTCAAGAGCCATTTATTGTTTTGCCAGTGGGATTCATTTAAATCAAACACCAAATTCTGAATAAAAACCTTAATGAACGGTATACTTACAATGCATGGAATACAATCCTTTTAACAAATAAGGCCATTTCATATGTATTCTGTGGACTAAGTTCAAACTACGTTTGGCCAATTTGATAGTTTTATGGAATATATCATTGCAGATAATTTTATCTAATACTCATTTGACAATGCATAAGAGGCAACATAAAAAATGAATAAGATTGACATTAAGTACAAGCAATTTGTACAATCACAGATGCAGAGAAAAGCTAAGAATCCCAAATGGTGCAATCAACAGTGACGATCAGAGTAAAAAAAAAAAACGAATGGCCTTGTGAATTTCCGTGCATGTGCCGAACATGAACGACTTATCTGATCACAGATAGGTCAAAAAATAACAAGAATAAGAAATAAAGAAATAATAATGGAGAGGCACGATCTCAAGATGCGTAGCTAAAAATAAACATACAATACCCCACGCTCAGAGTTCTCCATGTGTGTATCTCTCTAGTGGGCGCAGGCCAAAAAGGAAGAAGGTAAGAAACAAGGGTGTGAGACTAGTATTAGAAAAAAGGGCGGACAACAGTGGTGGATGTCAACAACTTGCATAGATTCTATTATGACATTTTGTTATTCAAACATATAATGTATAACTAGGCATGAGTTTAGCTACTATGGCAAAAGGTTCAATGGTCGATTAACTGAAAATGCATGCTGAGTATTGTGGATGATTAGAATGATTGCGTTGATCCTGAAGCTTACGCTGGATGAATCAGCGGAAAAATGAATGTTAGCCCTTACATTATGGTGATATATGGGTTTATGCAAAATAATTCATTGCCAGTGGTGTTCATTGGCCCAGCTGTTGTGAAGCAAGGTGGACAGTCACCATGAGCGGGTGCCGTTAGCGAAAAAAAACAATCTTCAAAAGGACTTGCAAATTAGAATTGAAACATAACTCTTTGCCTTATATTTGGAGTCTATACCCTGTGCATTTGGTGAGACATTATTGCTAAACAGACTGTGTTAGTTCAATTCAATCGACATGCGTAACAAACATTGAATGTGAGTACCACGTAACACATTTGTTTTGTTGCGTTTAGACTGGAAATATCCACTGGCGAAGTGAAAGGTCAAATGAAGTGCTTTCTCTCCACTCCAATCCTTCCAGTCTTCAATACAAATACATGTAGACAGTGGTTTCTGTATGTATTTATGGCATCTAAACTGCCAGGTTTAATTCTGATTTCAGTTGGAGTAAAACCAGTCCCTCCCCACACACGCATCACGTATACCGAACCACACACACAATGGGTCAACATTTGCACCTGTCCAAGTGGAGATAAGGACTGGGCTTTGCTGCTGCTGTTCTGGCTCTCAATCACTGATTGCACATGAAGGGTGTCTGTATACGAGAATACACTATCGGACCACTGCAATGTGCGGGTGTGATGATGTAAGTTGTGATTCATTACGACAATAAACCTTTGCTTTGTACTCCTAAATGTCTGATGTTTTTCAAGACTGAGAAAAAGGATCATGAGCAAAAAGAAAAAAAAATGGAATAAACCCACAATCCTTCACAATTTCCAGCAATACTGTTGAAAAAAAGCATTGTAGATTTGTGCGACTCCCATGATGTTCGTAAAACTTATTTCGGATAACATTTTTAATAGACAATGACTCCTTAAAAATACAAAATGTTAGAGTTTTGGGAGCTTTACCATTAATTATTAAACAATTTTCATCTTGGACACTCTGAAAAGCACATTTGACAGGGCTGTAAGAGCCCTGAGGGCTTAAGCTATTGGGCAAGAAAACATCAAATGACCATTAAGTCTTGCAAGGCATTCAATTCCTTCGCATGTTATTAGTACAAAAAACTAAACCCATTTGGAAAGGTCTAAACCGTGTGCAACACTACATTAAATGGACAGTGTATACTTTCTTCCAACAGTTTTGTTCCACAAATAATTGATAGTGGCTGAAAGCCATGTAAAATGTTACAATTTATAAAACATTGCCCCAAAACTATCCAAGTCGCCATAATGAAATATAGATGACCCAACACAGCTACGCGTCATAGGATATTGTAGCCTAAGCAAATCCTCAGTCCATATTTTTCATGGGTAGCTTGGTCGTTTAGTCACTTCAATTTGATTATTTGTTTCCAGTCATGAGTATGGCATAGTTAGTGTGTAATAGTTGACCCATTGGCCCGTATATTCATATACTATACTGTATAAGTATAGTGTATACTGTATAAGCTTAGTCAAAGATTTCTTAAGGATTTGTGTATTCACAGATTTCTGAAACTTATTGATGGTTTAATGAATCCATCAAACCACAGCAGCTTGCTGGAATATGTAATTACTAAGATTTGAAATATTTTAAAGATTCTAACAAGACACTAACTTTATTAACTTAAAACTGTATGTAAAAAAATAAGCGCTAAAGAGCTAAACAATTTAATTCAGCTACATAACCTACTCCTACAATGAGAAGTCATTGGTTAGGAACGGTATTTGTCAGACATTTTCACGTTTTGAGATAACGTGTATCTGTATTTTTTTATTACTCTCTGTATATGTGGTGTGGTAAGGTGAAAGATGTGGGAAAAGGTGGTTTCTTGCATAGCAAAATGGCATGGGCAGTATGTGATTGGGGTAGTTTAGGAAAGCAGGAAACAGAGGAAGGAGACAGATGTGATGGAAGAAAGCCAAGGTGCATGTTAACAAAATCCTAATGTAAGCCCCCCTAAAACCTTCCAAACTTTGATATTGGATCACACTATAGAGTGAGGCAACTGGAAATATATATGCATTTACGCCTATACCTGCAGCATCGGTGGAGCACAAGGAGTTTTTCTACCGCTCTATACCTGCGTTTGAAGGTGAGAACCACTCCCAGTAGGATGATGACAAACATAAGGATGCCAGCGATGACGCCGGCCATCTTGACGGTGCTGTCCACCTGCTTCTCAGGCTCCACGGCGTCCGAGTCCTGGGTGGACGAGCCTACAGACAGGCAGAGACACATCACAGAGAGGAGGGGGGAGTTTACCCTGGGGCAACTGTCCTCTACATGCACACACTCATACACACACACACACAAACCACAAATACTCAGATACACACTCATATGTGCAAACGTTCACACAAAAAAGTATGCAAGTACAGGCACACCCACTCATTCATTTATTCATACATATACACATACAGTCATACAGACATAGTTATACAGACAGACATACTGACATCGTCATACAGTCATACAGACATACAGTCATACAGACATATAGACTCACAGTCATACAGAAAAAAACATCCAGAGCCAAGAGAAAAACATTTTGTATATTTGTGAGATCACAAAGTCATGCAAAGAAATGGCATCAAGGGAGACATTAATTTTGGTGAAAAGTGAAAAGATGATTAGATATAGTGTTACTGTTAAGGATATTGGGAGTAATGTTTGCTATATCCTGACTGACAAACTTCAAATAATAGCAAGACAAAGTTCAATAAAGATTTAGAAAGCTTGTGTTAGGGTGCTTCTCCCACAAGACAGATGAATGGTGCAAATCGACATGCCATTAAACATCCCTGAACAAACAAGCGAGAGTAATGTGGGTTACTCTTGTGTCAAAGCATTTGTGGTTAAATTAATAAGTGGTTATTTTCAACAAGCTTTTCATCTGACACAGCAATTGAACCAAATTTAAACACAGAGGGGTCACTAATGCACTAATGTAGAATGAACAATGATTTGAGCAGGACATGCAGTGAAATGTTAGAATGGGTTTTTTGATTGAAGTAGCTTGGGTGTACAATAAACAACACTGAGCAAGGCAATGGATAGGTTGAGCGAGCTAACCGTACAGCTAGCTAACCACAGCTTCTTCCATATATTCCATAAACACTCTTGTAAACTGAAAACACAAAGACTAAAGGACTTACACCCCGGGGTTGCTGTTTTGAGACATTAGCAGTAATCAAACAGGCTATAGCAAATGTTCAACTTACTGAGGCTAACTCTACCCAAGGCACTGTACTGAGGCTAACTCTACCCAAGGCACTGTACTGAGGCTAACTCAACCCAAGGCACTGAGGCGTTAAACATTGCCGTACCTTCATTTACCAACCAAAAACAGTGGAGGAATGCCTGTAGACCTAATTAGTATTCTTAGTATTCTCATATTGACTATGTTAAGGTCAATGCAGTTTTGAAGTGTGTAGTTGAAGGCAACTAGCATGTTTGTTGTGTAGCTGTAGAGCTTATTGCAATATCATACGTCTTTCTTCAGGTGGCTGTAAGAATGGCCTGTGTCTCCGCTCTCACATTGCTATACAATTCGTTGTCAGCCTTCCAGGAGCTGATTAGGTTCAAAAGTTCATCATATAACAATCGCCGGCCCATCTGGCTGTTACAGGCCATTTTCTGAAATGATACCACCAGAGCTGGACCACAATCAGACTTACTTAACAGAGCCCTGACCAGCCATTCGGTTTTCTTATCTCCATTTTCAGACGACTATTAGGGGAGGCCAGGGCCGGGAAATATGATTCATATGATATTTGACAGTGAGTCTGCTGACTGACAATGGGCCGACTGTTACTCACAGACCTGCAATACAGGATTTATGTTACTAGTACAGATTGTAGTATAGTACTATACTGTACTATAGTACTATGCTAAGTCCAATACTAGGACCATTTCGCCTGCAGTTCCCATGAAAACAACAAACATAGTTCAGGGAACATGATCGCAATCTACACAATCTCCCTTTAAATATCATCCTTCAGGGTTTTTTCTATGGGGATATCTGTCGTTTTAAGAAATGTCACAAATCTGTCTTTTTAATTCCCGCTTCAACAGTAAAGATCAAAACGTCTGGTGCGGGGTTCCCACACGACTTGAGTCATTTGGTACCAAATCCGAACCCTTGATCCATCATCATAAAAATCATAATCTTCCTCTTATTAAATTCTCACTCTGCATTCCTCAATGGCCTCAAACATGGTTGTTTGCCTAAAAAGAAATATGTAAAGCCTTTCACTTTGGGCTGGGGTAAAAATTAAGTATGGAAAATGGAATTATGTCTAAAACCCATGATATTAAAATGTAATCTTATCCATATAGTGATGGATTGATTCCACAGCCTGCCACATTAATTGCTCACATTCCGGGAGATCCCCAGTAATTCATCTAAAGGCAAAGTTCACGTCAAACTTTATTAACCATGTGTCTGTGGGCAGAGTACACTGGTGACAACAGTGGGGGATTTGGCAGAAGTAGTGCTACTATTGTCTGGCAGCAGATGGGGCAGCGCTGTGAGATTAGCGCAGCAATGCTGAGTATCTCTAACAGGATTACAATCTGTGCACAGCAGTGCTGGGTCAGACGGACAAAGATTAATGTGACTTATCGGTGCAGTAAACAATTCACAGAGCTAATGGTACCAAGATTAAGGGTTAAAACAATACTAGTATTCCATTGGGTCAGCAGGACGCATTCATTTAAAGCTTTCAAGGCCATTATCTGCATTCTCTTCTCAGTTTTGATAAAAAGCACATGCCCTTAATCTGCTGTATTTACAATATACACCGCAATTCATTATACATGGTCTATCCTACTCTGAGAGCTTATACTCCACCAGAGCATGTTGGCGTGACTACAAGTTTCTTTGCATATTAAAGACAACAGGATAGTTTGGGCCTCCTTGATATTTTAGTAAATTCTTAAACTGCAGGGCTCCTACAATGATCAGGACCAAATTGTACCCAAAAACCAAGATGCTTGATATCACTAGGTGTTGGACCATTGAGCGCTACACAATCCAGTAGGGACTACAACTCTACATAAAGGTTTGCAGTAGTCATTAAAATAGTCTGTTCATTATTCATTATGTCTTTATAGTAACCGTGTTCCCTTAACCCTGCTCTTCATCTCTCTAGATACCAGAAAGTGATTTCCAGCAAATATTCAATAGTTAATCCATAGTCTATCATTACAATGTCATCATATAATTTGGTATTATGAGTCGCCTGATTCCATTGTGTTTGTGCTAGTCGCACCATTTTTGTTTTGCTGTGTTATGCAGAATCTGGCAAACCATTACGGTAAATGCATCACATTATGGTAAATTTGCAATCTTTTTGCGGATGTTGGGTGTCTGAACGAGACAAATGTCATTAAGAAAACTGTAAACATCAAACCGTTTGTATACATAAATTGATCAATTGAACAGTTTATACCACAAATGTGTGGTATTCATCAATCAAAAGGGGATAGCCAAGGGAACGCGCTGGTCATTGTCATTTACCACTCAGACACACAGAGCCTTAGATGTAACCAAATCTGTCTGAGTTGTCTGTGGCGGTTGTCTTGTCACATTGACAGGCCCCATGACCAAATGGATGGCGTTACAAATGTATAAGTAGATCCATTGGAATCAGGAGATTCTCTCGAACAACTCTGTGTTTAGTGTTGCTGTAAGACGCACGAAAAGCCATGCTATCAACCAAAAACAAATCTAGGTGCACTTAGAAATACATTCATTAAATATTAACAGTTGGAGGTAAAAAAATAATACAAATATGTTTTATATTCAGTAAAGTCTCTGGAACAAGGAGGGGGGTTTGTTTTGCTCTAGGACACCCACAGACTGATCTATAATAGTAAGGGTAAGCAGAGTATGCTGTGAGAAAATGGACAATTAGGTTAAATCATTCTTTTCCCAAAGAATGAAATAAAAATGAAAATGAATACTTTTTCTCATCTTTTGGATACAAAATAGGCAAAGCAGTAAATAAATGAACAAAACTTGAGTGTTTTTTCCACATTTTATGGAAAACTTGGTCAATTTTGAAGAACCTTCTTTTTGAAGAACCTACTAATATTTTTTCCATATTTTTTTCAGGAAAGTCCTAAAACTCCATATCAAAATACAAAATGACAAAACTTAAATAAATCAAAACCTAAATGGACAGTCTTCAGATTTTGTTGCCTTACATTGGGTTTATTTTTTTTTTACTGATCTACTCGATGTAATTCACAATTTCATTATTTTTCTAATTATTCATAAATAAGGTCCTCCACCCCAAAGTTAATATTTTGTAGATGTATTTTTTACAACTTTGTGACTAATATAAAATTTCTCAATCTCAGGAAGTTTGCATAGGAACTATTGCAGGACAACAATATTTGAAAGATAACTCTGGGTTACCAGCAAATTCAGGACTGAGACTGGACCATTCAGCACTCTTTGATATAACATACGTCTAATTGTCAAGCTTTTCTCATCACGTCCCCTGGCAGTGAAATCCAACTCTCCCATTTATAGCACTGACACCGGTTCCTTGTTGTTACCCTCATCTGTGCTCCTGATCACTAAGTTCCATCTTCCCTCTTGTATCTTGCACGTGATTGTATTTGGATTCCATGTGTAACATTGTTCGTTTTTATTTTATTGTTCTTCAGTATTGTTACATCATAGTTCTTTTTATTAAACGTCCTCTGTTCTCCCTGCGTCTGTGTTCTCCCACTTAAATTGCGTTACAAGAACATTATAATTACATCGTTATATTTCAAGAGAAATAGGATTTCATTGTATTTCATTGGATTTCACCCAAACCTACATACATATTTTTATTATTATTATATGTTTTTGCCATGTTGTATTACAATATCAATTAATGGCATTGTTGCAAACATACTGACCATTTGTAGTGGATTCTTTAAACACAGACCTCCTTATTTTCTCTATTTCTATTTTTCAATATTGTTATGGAAAAAAGGAATAAAACCAATGTACAAATACGGAGGAAAATCAACCTAGGTCTTAAGAAAACCTGACCCAGGAATTTCATTATTCTGCAGGACAATTGTACTGTACAATTGAACTGTATTCCCAAAAACATACTGTTCCTTTCCAAGAGGTGTTAGGTTTTCTTGAAGGGTGCAGTGTCTGTACTATTTTAAATCGGCTTACAAAATCAAAGATCTGTTTATTTCAATCCATTAAGGTTTGAAAATTGCAATCCATCTGTGACTCCCAACCAGATTTAGTGAGCTTGAAAAATGTTGGCAAGAACGATGGAAGTTATGCTGCCCTAGGAGATGTGTAAAGTTTTGTAGCTACTGTGCAATATCTTATTACTTGCTCTTAGGGTTTTAGGCTGGGTCTTTATAAGCACTCTGACAACTTGTAAAATAAAATGAGCCTTAAAAAACAAATGTGATTGATTTCTTCGATTGCATGTGAAGACAAACGGAATCATTAAAATACATCCTCATTTTCATTAATTTGATACTTTGGAATAGGTTGTCATCTGTAGTGCAAACATTTCAATTAAATGTTAAAAAATAACATTTTAAATAATTTGAGGGCAGTATAATGTGAAGACTGTACAAGGTGTGTGTACACTTTCCCTAGTGGCTTTATATGAATGGGCACCGTCACCAATGAAGAAAATGTTATTTCCTCAGATTCAAGAGCATGCAGGCTGTATTCTGTGATAAAGGTTGGGAAGGTGAGGGGAGAGGTATTGTACTTAAACCTTTTGAAGTGCACACACACACACACACACACACACACACACACACACACACACACACACACACACACACACACACAACACACACAGCAAGCAACTCATATTTTATCATGATTGCTTGATGCAAGCACAAAACATTGTATACACAATATGAATTGTACATTTGTGAAACTGTATGGTACATCTAAATGGTAATTAGTGTTCACAGACAATGGATGGATGCAGAAGGTAAGATCTTGATTCCTTGCGGACTGCGGCATTTGTAAAAAATGGGGAGTGGGAACAATGCAACAACAGTATGTGGGTTTCTGTCCAGCCAAACAGGAGAGTAAGCCACCCTTAAACCTGGTATGATGTTTTGGTCAGGTGGTTAACCCATCAGCGACAGACATTGAGGGGTGAGCATAGGCAGGGTGTGTGACAGTTGTATGGGAGATGTTCATGTAAGTAAAATAAGACTCAGTTTTGAAAGGAGGGGAGTAGGATTACATAAAGTCTCTTGTTTTTTTCAGTGTTTTGCTCAGAGATATATTACAGCTCCTCTTGACTATATTGTAAAACAGTGATTTTAAGGTACCCATTTCTCAGACAAAAAGAGAGGCATTTTAAAATTCAATTCAAATGTTGCAGTTATTGGCATAATAGCAAATAATTTTTTTATTCCAGTCTTGCTTAACTAGTTCAATTGAACAACTGTTGAATACCGTAGGTACTAAGATGATTAAAAATAATGTAACTAATGTTTCTTGTTTTCACAAAAATAATGTAACTAATGTTTCTTGTTTTCACAAAAATAATGACAAATAACAATCAAAGAGAGCTCAAGGTCGATTCAAATAACCAAATGTTGGCCAGATATCTGGTTTTGACCAAATCTACAGTATAATGAGATTATATACTCAATACAGCTTAAAAGCTTAATAAGTCCATGAGCAAAGCTACAAGACAACTATCAGTCAAACAAATGTCAGGGATTATCAAATGGAAACATGACAATAATAAGAGGGTGGATTGCCATACATATTTGGGACATCAAAATACAGTAGTCGCAATGGATTTAATGACAGCCAGCTACACTTTTTGTGGATCAGACATGCAAACAAATGCATTAAGATGAGGAACGAGAAAAACAAAAAAATACAAACAGAAGGAGGAAGAAACAACCAAAGTAATGTATATAAAAGAACAGAAGAAAGAAATCTGTCTATGGAGCAATAATCACCTTCACTGGGGATGACAAGTATGTACGGCGTGGTATTTTGTCCCCTACCTATTACCACTAAGAACAAGGTTTTTAGTTCCCGGTCAGCATGCATGAGAGAAAAAAGAAAGAAAAAGAGTCTAAAAAACACGCCTTCATTGTTTTAAATTGCACATTTAGCACAGTGATAGGCAAAATGCAAGTGATATTGCTATAACATTCTGAAGAAAACTATGGGCAGTATCATTATAAAGATCGTTGAATATATTACTTTCAACAAGCGTCTAATGGCTTCAGTTAACTGAAAATGGCAAAGTAGTACACGTGTTTCTAATAGCATCTTCAAATCAGTAAATCAATTTCAGAAGAATTTAGAGGTTTGATTCTCAGTGCATGTGAATGGGACGTTGGAATGCAAGCATTTGTATTAACTTTGATTCTGACTGGAAATGAAAATAAGTATGAAAAATAAACAAAAAATGAAAATGAACACAAAATAGATGTTTGAACTCTGTGGTAGTTTTGTTCCAAAATTTGATCTCTAAACGTGTAGAGATTAAATCTCTGCAAAATTGCATTGCTTAATAACAAGCAAGAAATTAAAGAAACTACATTTTGCTGTTAACAATTACAATTATTATTGTCCCCCCTCTAATTTCTACTGTATATGCTGTAGATTCTATACATTATGTAACTATAAAACACATTCAATTTGAAATAATCAAGCTGTGTATTTGTACTTGAAGAAATGAAGGGCCACAGAGTCTGAAGCATGTCTTTTCCAAAACACTGCAAGCAATCAGTGTGTCTACCTGTCCAATCACGCTAAAGAGCTCCATTCAAAATGGGACAATAACAACAGAAATGAAAGGAAAAGAAAAGAGCCCTCTGGTGATAAGAAATGATTGACACAGACAGAAAAATTAGGAAAAATCAATATCTACATAAAGAGTATTTTCTGCACAAATGTATGTATGTCTAAAAAAGAGAAGCAGCAACTAAAACAGGAAATGTTAAGGAAAGCAAACAGAAGAATGAAATTATATTTTCTCTGTGGGTGAACCATGTCCATTGATATTACTGATACTCAATGTGTTCTTTTATAAAGATGGTTCGGAGCAAAAGAAATAAATGGAATGGAGAGAAGAAGAAAAAAAAGCTGCACGGAATCTTGGACTCTATAGACTGAAAACCATGCAGGTTCAACACTGACAAGATAGTGTGGTCACTTTTATAATGTTACTGTAGGTAGGGGCAGTCTACTTCAATGCAGGTGTACTTTTCTCAATAAAATGTGCATTATTGGGTCCAGTTCACTTGATTAACAGGTGCAGTAACTCTCCCTGATATAATTGCATTTATAGTTTGGAAAATATTCCTGTGGAAATGAACTTCCCAAGCATTGAACATATAAGAAGAATTCTCATACCTTTAGTAGCCAATCTCACACAGTTGATTTTGGTTTCCTGTAAAGGCAAAAAGAGGTTTTTCAATGACTGTCCCAAAAAAGATTTCCATCACACTTTCCAGATGATTTGGAATTGAAATATAACATGATCGCACACAAGAATAAAAGGAATTTGGTTCAGAAATATAGACGTCATAGTACATTAAAGATCAATGTAAATCTAGTTGCGCTTTTTGTGCTACAAATGCCATCCACTAGGCCAGATGTTGCTGTTAAAAGTGCCCCTTAAGTAGCTAAACCTTAATGAGAATATTACCAGTAGTCCTGGTATAATTCTTTCCAACTACCAGGTGGGGATAGACCCAGGGACACAACCCAGGTTTAGCACAACTATAGCATTTGATGAAATAATCCTATTACACCCCTTCTCCATCAACTTTAATCTCAGAGCCATTGTCGTTATCAAATGAAGATAGGAAAACCGATCCCTATATCTAAGCGGATGACTTGATTTCTCAGGTCTTGTGTGAAGGAACTTTTATTAGCGAGACACTAAACCACCGAAAAGCCGTTCACCAGAGTCAATGAGAGTAAGAACTGTCATATCTGCGCTGAGGGTAATGGCCTGGTTGTCCGTCAGTAATGAATGAAAGGGGCCGTGAAAAAATCTATACAGAACCAGCATGGAAGCACACCCGTCAGATGACCATACAGTTGCTCCCGTCTGGGTATGCCTTCTACTCATCACCCACTCATCATTCATTTAAATTAACCTGGCTATCGATCTCCCACCTGCCACCACTGAAAATCCACCATCCAGACTTCACAGCCATGAGACCTCCTTTAAAAAGCACTTAGGTTAAGTTGCACTAGTAGATGTACTTCACCCTGATTTTATTTGTGGGCATTAGGAAATAAATTAAAGGATTAGAAAGAGGGAGGCCAAACCTAGGACCACTTGATTTAGAGAGGGAGTATTTCCAAAGGCAGAGGTGATGTGAGCGTGGAAGTGGATCTGCCTCTCTCCACTCCCCTCTTGTTTACTGGTCCATTGATGATGGCTACATGCAGTCCAGAGTCCATGCATACAGCCAAAGTGTGTAAACTGACCACTTTTTTTTTTACCCACCAACGTGGATATACAGTGCCGCAGAGATGTAGTCGAGTCACTAAACCTCGAGTCTGAGTCGAGTCCCCTGTGCTCGAGTCTGAGTCGAATTACGAGTCCTTATGGTTAAATTTGAGTTGAGTCCCCTATGCTCGAGTCTGAATCGAATTACTAGTCCCAATGGTTAAATCTGAGTCGAGTCCCAGTCACCAGAGTCTCAATGGACAAAGTCTGAGTTCCGGTGTGGGAGTCTAAGTTTTGGTGTTCAAGTGTGAGTCACTGGGTCCTCATTAACAAATAGAACAAGAAGTACCCTGTTAAATACAGTAAAATTGAATGGGGAATTTAGTCATGAAAAAGTATGCTGTCCATTTTCTGTGATACTTCATAAGCTGTAAAACATTTAGTCAAATCAAACAAAACTGGAAGGGAAAAGGACCACCATGAATTGGCCCAGAGTTTACAACTAAATTGTTTTGTTTACCAGATTAGACACACAAATACATACCAGCTCCAGTTGTTATGAGAAAACAAGGTGTCTAAACAAATGATTTTCCTTATTGTCTACAAGTACTGTAGCATAGTAAATGAACTGCCCGCACATTAGGCCCATTGAGGTACGTAAGGGCTAGAATCAAGCTGTTTTCGCAGACTAAAAGAGAGAGACAAATTTCCCCTTGCAAAATCCAACTGCTCTGAACATTTAGTGCAACTGGTATCATATCTCATCATAGGCTTCCCATTCGAAGTAACTGTCCACACATTGTTAATGCCAATTCAAGTTTAAGTCTGAGAAAAGTGGTTGAAAAGGCTAGTCCAAGTCCAATTCTTATTCACCAATGGTCGAGTCCAGAAAATTGTGACTTGACAAGGCCTTTCCAAAAATTCTTGTAATTCATTCCTTTGACTCATTGTCCACAGAATATTGTTCCAGAACTCAGGTGCTTTTTGGCAAACTGGAGATCATTAAGGAAGCAGTGTTTTCCGTCTTGCTACTCTACCATGAATCTCATTTTAGCCCTGAGGTGAGAAAGACCTGCAATCCCTGGCGGTTGTTTTAGAGTTCATAGTGAGTTCCTGGATGATTTTACGCCTTGGTCCTAGAGAGATTTTCCCAGGATGGCCAACTGGGAAGATTAACTTCTGTCGAAAACCTTTCTCCATCTGGACAATATGGTTCTGACTCTACGTTTAGTAGAGGCCCAGAGCCTTAGAAATGTATTTTTAACCCTTTCTAGACTGTTAGGCATCAAAAAATGTTTTTGTCTCTATATTTTATACGTTTTTTAGCACACCATGTTTTGGAATTCTAAAATAATAAATATAAATGCTATTTCAAGTTGTTTTTAATATACATTGTATGTAAAAAGTATTTTTTTAAATAAAACAATAGTATTTTAAGGCTGGAGTGTATGTTGTTTTCTATATCTAATTAATTCAAGCAGTAATCTGCAGATTAATTAATTATCAATATAGCAGACCTAGTTGGAAATCCTTTTAAGCCAATTTTCCCATGGAGGATCAGGTGGTCTTAACCTCCTTATATATAGAAAGCTCATGCATAGATGTAGATGACTCCAAAGAGTCAACAAATGCATGTGACAGATTTATTTAATAGGTAAAGTGAGTACTGTATACAACTTCTTTACAAGTATTAAGGATAGCAGTTCTCCAGAGATTTGAGTATGCATGCAAAAAGACAGATCAAAAAGCAAGAGAGACTTTCCCCAACCAGCTCTGGCTTATATCCTCAAAACGTCAGTTGTGGGAATTGGATAGCTAACCTAAGGAAAGATCACAAGACTACTCCTGAAGAATAGTCCCCATTATCAACTAGGGACAGATTTCAATCCATGTTTCCTGGCACCATAAATCATAAGACAGAGTGGTCTAATGCATGGGTCAAGATAGGGTGATTAAGGCATGACCTTTTTTCAACTGGATGTTAGATGGATCTTTACCCTGAAAATACAGTGCTTTGCGAAAGTATTCACCCCCCTTGGCATTTTTCCTATTTTGTTTCCTTAAAACTGCCATTTTGAAAGCCACACACTCCTCCTTCCATGACTTTACCTAAATGGGTGTAAATTACATTGTTCCATTGTCAGAATTCTAAACTCACAAACGAAAAATTATTTAGGCTATTTACCTGTTTTTTTACCCTATTTTCCGACTTAATCGGCCAACAGCCCACGGCAGTTAAAGTTGGTACCCAGGCAGTATCGCTAATGGTACCCAAATGGCACTAATCCGCCCCACGCCCATCCCCCCCACCCCCCGAGGTGAGATATTTCGCATGGAATTGAAAGACGTTTGTTGTGATGTCGCGTTTTGTTCTAACGTCTAACGGCTTTTTAATATCAGGCCTACATTAGTTTGTGGCATCTCTCTGAAACCCAAAACAACAGAAGATGAATTAATTTTCAGCACTAAATCATCCCTAGTCTCTCTCCATTGTCCTCTGGATTCATTTCACTTTCTCCCCCTAACAGCACTCCCTACTCCGCAATATTCCTTAGCAGTACTCTCGATGCTGCATCTTCGAGGTTTCTGACTCGTTAGAATTTGCTGTTCAGAGTGCTGCACAGCTAGTATCGTTTCCTCGACCCACCCCTGTTGTTACTTTATTGGGTTGTGGCTATTACTTTCGTTAGTTATTGAGCCGTCATGGAATTGGAATATTTTAAGAATAATCACTTTCACTCACTTCTAATAAATTGGGACGAATGAGAGGCGTGATCAGAACAATGTATTGTATAGTTTGATTGACCAATTTGAGACATAGAGCTGGACATTTGAATTGTAAACATTTATTGTCTTAAAATAGCACAAGGTAGGGGAAGATGTGTGGTATGAGCGCTTGTAGATGTGTTAACTGACACGATCATGCCGTTCTCTTGCCAGACTCCAATCTTTATATCAATAATCTGAATTATCATTTTTAAGTAGGCAAAGGATTCTAAAATCAACTCCTAATAAATTGTATACAAATATGCATATGAAAAAAAAAATAAAAAAAAAAAAAAGTCAAAATCGCAGTTTTCTGCGGTTCAGAAATAGAACCTGCTCAAATTGCGATTTCAATATGATGTTGATTGATCATGCAGCCCAACTCTTCAGCTGCACTTCTTATATTGCTCTTTGAATAATGATTCCAAAAAATTTGCTGCCAGAATCAGATGCCAACAACGATCAGCCCTGTAACTGGTGCACTCACTCTCTCTCGGTGGGCTCACACAAAATGCGCACGTTACAAATAGCGCAAAGTAGATCTGTTGCTTGCATGACACACAAAGGACCCAAAACATTTGCATTTTTTAATCAACAGTATATATTTTTCTTTAATGCATGATTGGAATTACACATGAAAAAAAGGCAATTTTTTTTTTCATAGAAAAAAATATATATACATAATTTGAGATCCGGGGCTATTCATAAAAGATCCGGGGCTATAGCCCCGGACGCCCAGGCCTAACAACGCCCATGAATGATAGATTCTTGGTTAAATTTGAATGAACTTACAAATTTAATACAAGATTTCCATGACCATTCAACAATTTAATTAGGCTATTATTGAAACATAATATAAACGATATACAGTAGGCTACTTGACAATTATCACGCATTACCGTTTTTCAATAGGAGATTCAGCTTCTTTTGGAGGCTAATTCATCAAATGTAAATCTAAAATATAAATATAAATATTTTAAGAAGCAAAATACCAGATGTTCATTACCAATAGCCAACTACCAATTCAACAAAGGTATTACACATTACTGTTTATCTTAGGAGAGAAAGAAATACAAAATCTCATACACATCCTATCATCTCCTATGAATTTTCTCATCTTATTTTATTGAAGATTAAGTTTCTACAAATGCATTACGCCAAATAATTCTTCATGAAACGAAATACCAACGATCACCAATTATCAATTCAGCAAACATATTATACGTTACAGTTTTTATTTGGAGAGTTTGGAGAGACAGAAACAAAAGAGCAACAACTCAGACACAATTTACAGCATTTAGTTCACAATGGCAAACAGAACTGAAAAATTTTGATGAGATGGAGTCAGATGGAAGTAGATCCCGAAATCGACGTCTCGGATGTCTGGTCTTCATCTGATTCCGCTAATGAGCCGCCACCTCCAATGTCTGAGCCTCTGTGCAAAAGAAACGAACCAACAGCACCCGCCACTGCGAGATACTACTGTAAGTTATACTTTGATCATCCTTTTACTCTGCTCATCAATTTATATTTTTTAATTTCGTTAGTCATGTATATCACGGTGTGGTAAGCAAGGAGCCCAGGCGTAGGATGAACGGTGAAATAAGGGTTTACTACACAAGGGCAATTATAGGCTGTAGTAGTGACGATCTGGTGTGCATAATGATGGGAAGTTGGGGATGATGTGATGAACAGGTGTGCGTAATAGTGGACAGTCCGGGGTGTTCCGTGAATGCGGTGCTAGCAGTGGTGGCTAATAGGGCGGCGACAGGGAGCAATGTAGTTGAGCTTCCCCGGAGGGAGGCGTGATCACAGGCAAGGCACCGTGACAGTGTACGCTACCGAAAAATCATCCTTTTACTCTGCTAATCAAATTTACAAATAAAATTAATTGAATAACACACAGGAATGTTTTTACTTTGAGAGGCTACATATCCTTGGACCTATCAATTTTATTTCTAGGAATATGTATTATTCATTCTTTGAAATGTTTATCAAGCAACCGCGCTTTAGGCCTATGTACAGCTATGCATGCGGGTATTCTTTGATCGTCGCAAACTGGTCGATAATGTCTGTTATTTTACCTTGTACATCATCAAAATGAGATCAAAATGAAAACTAAATTCTAATGGATTTATTTTGAATAATTTAAGTGTTGTGTAATTTTCATTTTGTACATTTGTAGGGCCTGATAAGTGAATGAAAATACTATAGCATGTGGTCCTAGAAATAAAATGTATTCTTTTTTTAGTCTTTTTTTTTCATATGATAAGACCTTCAATACAAACACATTCTTGTATTTTTTTCTATTTCATTAACCATTTAAAACAAATTCTGTAATTCATTACTTTTTTAGTCTATTCTATAGTGATGCACTGACTGGAAGGTGATGTGGTGGAGAATGTGTATGCTAATCGGGCCGATTTGTATGATAATGACACGTAATAGCGTTTGGCTCTAGCTGATAATGTTTGTCGGAAAGGCTTGGCGGTTCTAGTGTTAAATGCTTCCTTTTAAACTTGCCGCTTTAGCAGTATGCTCAGGGTCATTGTCCTCCTGGAAGGTGAACCTCCATCCCAGTCTCAAATCTCTTGAAGACTGAAACAGGTTTCCCTCAAGAATTTGCCTGTTTTTAGCACCATCCATCATTCCTTCAATTTTGACCAGCTTCCCAGTCCCTGCCGTTGAAAAACATCCCCACAGCATGATGCTGCCACCACCATACCTTGGGGATGGTGTCTTTGGGGTGATGAGAGGTATTGGGTTTGTGCCAAAAATAGTGTTTTCCTTGATGGCCAAAAATCTCAATTTTAGTCTCATCTGACGATATATTTGGGGAGTCTCCAACATACCATTTGGCGAACACCAAATGTGTTTGCTGATTTTTTTTTCTTTAATCAATGGCTTTTTTTCTGGCCGCTCTTCCGTAAAGCCCAGCTGTGTGGAGTGTACGGCTTAAAGTGGTCCTGTGGACAGTGTCAGGGAAATTTCTTGAACCGAGGTATACTTAGTCCTATACATGTATAAATGAGTTACTAGTTAAAAGTTCTGAGTCCCCATGTATAGATAAGAAAAGGAATGTGGGAGAGGGGGATCTGTTATTTGTTTATGGTCATCATTGAATGGTGTCAGAAGATCATTGGTTTATCCATTAATCTGTCTGTTTAAACCATCAGTTTATCTGTTCTTTGTCCAGATGCTGTGTGTCCCTTCAGAGTTGAAAAGGTTACCCACAAGGGCCTTGGTTTAATGTGGGGGAGGACAGCCTGCCCCTTGGTTAAAACCTAGGTATTGACAGAACAAAGGGAATGTGTATTACTGACATAGGACACCGGTGCAGCATCTTACCACACCCCTTTTTCCTCATTAAGTGCTGATGATTGTCCTGTATTAATTTAGAAATTATTCACAGTTACTTTGTAACCTGTGTACTCTCTCCTTGCAAGAATATACTGTTCATTGTGTAACTGAGTTTTCCCCTGTCTTACCTACCATTTTCGTTAACTGTTTGGACTTTAGAAACTGTGGTGTGGAGCATTGCAGCTCTTTCAGAGTTATCTTTGGTCTCTTTGTTGCCTCTCTGATAATGCCCTCCTTGCCTGGTCTGTGAGTTTTGGTGGGCAAACCCCTCTTGACAGGTTTGTTGTGGTCCCATATTCTTACCATTTTTTAATAATGGATTTAATTGCGCTCTGTGAGATGTTCAAAGTTTCTTATATTTATTTGAGATCATGTGACAAATCATGTGACACTTAGATTGCACACAGGTGGACTTCATTTAACTAATTATGTGACATCTGAAGGTAATTGGTTACACCAGATCTTATTTAGGGGCTTCATAGCAAAGGGGGGGAATACATATGCATGCACCACTTTTCCGTTTTATATGTCTTAGAATATTTTGAAAGTTAATTTTCCATTTCACTTCACCAATTTGGACTACTTTTTGTTTGCCCATTACATGAAATCTAAATAAAAATACATTTAAATTACAGGTTGTAATGCAACAAAATAAGAAAAACACCAAGGGGATGAATACTTTTGCAAGGCACTGTAGTTTTAAAGTAGTTGATGGGTCAGGAGGAAATCATAATCCATGGTTCAGGTTTCTGTAAACCACCATTACAGATTTCTGCTACTGCTAGCTAAAAATCGATGGAAATCAGTATGTGCAATTGCAGGGCTCGCATTCCCTGATTAATTCCCTCATGTCTGTTTAAAGAAAACAGAATCATGGATTACTGCTTCTTGTGGCCCATTTACTTACTTCAAGGTGCGGAAACATATAACCGCAAGTTACAGAAAAAAGTTAATTTCTCCTTTAGGTAACTTGGTGTGCTGTATTAACTATCATACATTTACTGTCCCCAAATGGTAATCAGCTTTACTTGACCTTGTCCTCCTGATGCTTATATTCATACCAAGTGTTTGAAAAACGTCTCAAAAAGTTAATCTCATGTCAGCTCACTGTAGGACAAAAGGCTTCGATGTGTTAAACTGCATAATTATATTAAAATGGACCATATGCCAACAAACGTTTACATAATAGTGTCAAATCCTACTCACTGTCAAACATGACAGACACAACGTCAGACTTTCAAACATAATGATAACTACTGAACTGTTCAAGAGCTCCTTTTCCAGTTGCTTCAAAGGAAAATACTTAACAGCATCAAGGAGGAACAAGCAGACTGACAAGTGAGGAGATGTGAGCAGTCCCAGACTACATGGCCCCTTACTCTAGGGGTTGTCATGCAGGCAGACAAGACTTAAACAAACCAGAGATAACAGGAGCACATCACTTAAACAAAGTGACAGGTGAGTGTTGCCTTCTGTCCCTATCGTTCAATAAGGCAGTGACAAACTGTCAAGACATTTTCTAGGCTGATTCTATAACTTGCAAAAAAGGCAGTCCTATCTATTATTTGACTGATTCACTAAATTAGGCTGCCAGGCTTCCCGCGGGATTTGGATAAGTTATTGAAGCAAATAGGAATAGCATTGACAATTAACTTTTTCAATGCTTATGTTGACGAATAAATAAATATATATGAAATTCTTATTATACAGTATCTCATTGTCATATTTTATCAGTCAGCGGATGCTACATTGAAGTGTCATTTCTTACATGACATGTAAATGCTTATGGTGTTGGAATTCAAAATACATTGGATAGCCTAATCTGATTGATTGAATTTCCTATCAATCCATTCCAAATTGTACATATAGCTTGCATCTGGTGTAATTGTTTTTCAACTGAGCACATGAAGAAAACAGAACAGATGAGCGTGGATACAAACTAAACTTGCGGCACAACAAAACCTCATTAACATATGAATATTGGGGACAAATACTTAAATAATCTATGGCATTCGTGGCATTTACCAATAGGTATTGTAAGTCCTTGGCTTTGAGCTGCTAAAAAAGACTACTATGTGAGAGACTGGTTAGGAGAAGAAAACTGAGGTGAAAACCCAGAGATGAATGTGGTGGGTTCATCAGGCAGCCGATAGTGGGTAGGGCCGTTGAGCCAATAACTGAACGGTTGCTCAATCAAACCCCTGAGCCAGCAAGGTAAAAAAATTCTTAGCCCTTAGGCAATGTGGTTAAACCTAACTGGTCATCTGGCTTTGAACCCTCTCTCCAAAGGTCTCAGGACAAATGAGATATGCAAAAAACAATAGGTAACACTTTATTTAAAGGCCATATGCATAACATTATACAGCAGTATACTGTACAGGTACTCATAATGCAATATAATACAGTAATAATGCAGTGTAAGCATAGTTATAGACACTCAAAGACTCGTGAAGATTTGTGATGTTGTATACAAATACTCATAATGCATTATATGTTTAATTATAATGACCTATAATGTACAGAAACAGTGCTTCACAATCACTGGGAAATCTTTCCTCAAGGATCATACAGCATTATAATTATAAACACTGGGATTCTAAAAGATGTAGTCAGTGAGCAGCAAATCACTATTAGTGCATCATGAACTTTTTCATAGTGTGTTATAGTATACTCATAAGCAGATATAAAGTCATCTTTGATTGCTTTAGGTAAAGTGATGAAATAGTTAATCACACAAGCAGAATACACCACAAGACATTACTATAACATTATAAAGTGGTCATTGTGTGCATTCATTAAAGTCAAACATTCTGCACATTTCATATTGACACAACCAGGAACGCCGACAGGAATCCAAGGGCCCGGGACAGAATTTAACGTTTAGGACCCAAACCACGGGCCAAACAATAAATAAATAGTAATGATATTACTGTCCAAAAAACAGGTCATAAACGTTTTTTATTGTTTCATGTTTTAATTCATAACTAGGCCACATTCAAGTCCCTTTGTTTACAACACAGGTAATGTATTATGGCACATCTTTTCAATTAATAACCTACTCAGTCACAATCAGCCATTACTTAACTGCTACACATATTTTGATGTTCTCTTTTAGATCTGTCCTTCCATTTCTGTGCTCCTAGTTTTGGTTGTACGGTAGCAACGTTTTAGCCAGATAGCTACTGCAGTTAGACAAATTTATGTTGGTTGAATTTGAACAACTTGGTACAGTAGGATTTTTTTCAGTAAAAAAAACAATTGCACCATTTTGCAAATACTCACCAGTCAGAAAGCGTTTCTGCACTAATGCCCGATAGAGAATGACATCCCGAATAAAAATACGAAAAATGGAATTACCTGTTCCAAAAAAAGCACTAACTCAGAGTTCAACGTTCTTCTTGGCCTTGATAACGTTAGATTAGGATTCCTGATAGCTAGCTATAGAGAATTGGTCTAAGTCTTCTTTCACTTCTTTGCCATTTTCGTAGTGTATGCTGTAGTAGACAAGGAAGAAAATGACAGTGTCGTCCTGGTCTCTAGCTGCGATTATACTTTCTTACAGTAAGCGAACTTCGCTCCCTGTGTGTGTGTGTGTGTGTATACACACACACAGCTCTGGAAAAAATTAAGAGACAACTGCAAAATTATCAGTTTCTCTGGTTTTACTATGTGTTCGAGTAAAATTAACAGTTTTGTTTTATTCTATAAACTACTGACAACATTACTCCCAAATTCCAAATAAAAATATTGTCATTTAGAGTATTTATTTGTAGAAAACAACAACTGGTCAAAATAACCAAAAAAACATGCATTGTTTTCAGACCTCAAATAATGCAAAGAAAACAAATTCATATTCATTTTTCAACAACAAAATACTAATGTTTTAACATAGGAAGAATTCAGAAATCAATATCTGGTGGAATAACCCTGATTTTTAATCACAGCTTTCATGCGTCTTGATTTTTAATCACAGCTTTCATGCTCTCCACCAGTCTGTCACATTGCTGTTGGGTGACTTTATGCCACTCCTGGCACAAAAATTCAAGTAGCTCGGCTTTGTTTGATGGCTTGTGACCATCCATCTTCCTTTTGATCAAATTCCAGAGGTTTTCAAAGGGGTTCAGGTCTGGAGATTGGGCTGGCCATGACAGGATCTTGATCTGGTGGTCCTCCATCCACACCTTGATTGACCTGGCTGTGTGGCATGGAGCATTGTCCTGATGGAAAAAAAACAATTCTCAGAGTCGGGGAACATTGTCAGAGCAGAAGGAAGCAGGTGCTCTGCCAGGATAACCTTTTACTCGGCCTGATTCATGCGTCCTTCACAAAGACAAATCTGCCCAATTCCAGCCTTGATGAAGCATCCCCAGATCATCACAGATCATCACAGATCCTCCACCAAATTTTGCAGTGGGTGCAAGACACTGTGGCTTGTAGGCCTCTCCAGGTATCCGTCTAACCATTAGATGACCAGGTGTTGGGCAAAGATGAAAATTTGACTCGTCAGAGAAGATGACCTTACTCCATTCCTCTACGGTCCAATCCTTATGGTCTTGTGCAAATTTCAGCCTGGCTCTTCTTTGCTTCTCATTGATGAAGGGCTGTTTTCTAGCTTTGCAGCCCTGCCCCTAGGAGACTGTTTTGAACCGTCCTCGCCGTGCACTTCACCCCAGCTGCTGTTTGCCATTCTTTTTGTAGGTCACTTGATGTAATCCTACGGTTGTTGAGTGACTTTCGAATGAGTTGATGGTCATCTCGGTCAGTGGACAGTCGTTTTCGCCCTCTGCCAGTCTGTAGCTTTGTTGTCCCCAATGTCTGTTGCTTGACCTTGTTCTTATGAACCACCGTCTTTTCAGGATGGATATATATATATATATATATATATATATATATATATATATATATATATATAGACAGACTGGAGAGGAGAAGGAAAAGGACAGAGTCCCCCTTTCTGGCTCCCTAATTTTGTCTGTTTTTCCTTGTTCCCTCTCCCTCTATCTCACCCTTTCTCTCCATCTCTCTCTGTGTATCTCCTACCTAGGCTCCCACAGTTTTCTTTCACAAACCCAGCCATGGGTGAGGGCACAGGGGAAAGGGAAGGTTATCCTACAGCAGGGCAGGCTTTTACAACCACCGTCTGCCCCTCAATCATCCATCCACATGCCTTCGACCCCCGGCCCTTCTTCCAGCCCCACACATGTGGGCGCGCACAACCTCTCCCTCTTAATCAGACACCCAGTGTGGATCCCCATGCTGGGCCAGGTCTGCAACCTGTGGGCACAGGGGGTGGAATTGAAACCACACCTCAGCATAAGCCCAGCTTATAAAAGAAGGCTGAGGGGAGACAGCGATGGAAAGGAGGGGGAGAACTGTGGCCAAGATCTGAAAAAAGACCTGGAATATAGGGGAAATAATAGTAGACGTTGTCTCTATGAGATTATTGTACTCTAGTTCCATTTCTATGACCAAGACGTGATGCTGAACTCTTTAAGTAAGATTAGGGAGTCGTGAGGAAGACTGAAAGAGGGGAAGGTAAGATGACATAAATTGACTAACATCAATCGATTTGCAAGCACTGACATTACTATTACACCTCATTCACACACAGACCTAAACGCTGGCCATTTGACAAAGCCATGAATTATATGCAGTCATTTTTTATGTATGAATGGTATGTAAAGGGGATGGTGGCAACTAACCCAATACATTTCTTTCCAAAGACAGGCCTAGGGATTTTTACCAAGTTTTCTATCGGCTCCTACTTAGTATGAATGGAGCAAAATGTGGAGGTGTTATTTTTTACACACTATTTTCAACACACTTTTTGAGCTGTAGGACACTCATTTAGGATGCTCTATGAGTGGTATTTTACAATGTGCAGCTCTATACACACACTCTGGTCACTGCTCTCCACTGACAGCTAAAATTAGTTTTTATTAAAGGGGCACTTCACCCTGGGGGGACCCTAGGTGGTGTGTATCGTGTCTGAGTGATTTCTAGGGCAGTGAGATTTGTTTTAAACATAATTGGCCAGAAGGACCATGGAATATTTTTTTGCGCCCCAAACAACCCAGACTTATATATCACAGTGGGGATTGAAGGGTCACCAAGATTTGAAAAATACGTGTAACCATGTTTCATTTTATGAAGCCTCCATCTTTTACAAATAATGCTACAGTCAATTGGTGTGTAGTCGCGGCTGTCCTTGATTGATAGAGCCTTTGGATGTCTTTCAGCAATGTTAAATGTACAAGGAGTTAACAACAAGGTGTCTCTCCGTCCCCTCGGCAGGTTTTCTAAACACCAGCCCTGTACCAGGAGGGTACTGCTAGCTAGTTAGCTAACCAACTTTATATTACACAACATCATGAAGGATACATTTTGGAAGAGATCTTACCTGGTGATAACTATTAATAATTTAGAAATTATGTATTATTTTATATTTACATATTTAACTAATTAATTAATGCTTCTCATGTTTTGGTTGCTACAGATGCGACCTAGTATGAATGCACATTCTAGAACTCATTCTAGTCAATCAGTAAGTATTCAACAATACTGTGGTATAATGCCTATTAAAATGTAGAATATTATAGATGTGATACACAGACAAAGCTGCAGACAAGCTACTCTAATAGCCTATAATATTTATTATGTTATTGTTATAACCTCTAGTAAAGGCAGGTGCCAGATTGGAAAAGATGATTATTCTACTTCCATTTTTAACAAAAGCCTGCCGACTAAGTTTAAGCTCACAAATCAAAAACAGCCTGATATAAAACAAATGAAATGCAGGGTATTTGATTTTCAAAATTGGAATAATTTTCACTTCCAAATGCTACTAACTGCACTGAGTTGCAACTCCCATTTTTTGCCCTGTTGAACCAGGGCAAACATTGAACTGTGTTGACAGTTGAAGACAACCCATTTCGGTGTAAGTTGAGGTAGCCAAAACATAATTATGACTTTTTGTAATGCAGCAAATTCATCTTAAAATTGATTTCAATAAAGGAAACAAATTACCCAGTGGTTGCTTAATAAATCATAGGTCTGTGGCAAACTCACCTTTGAGAATTATAGTCTAGCGCAATAATGAGCTTATTTTATAAACTGTGACCTGTAACGGTGAGGTGACGGACGGCTCCGTCATCTCCCGCTTTTCCCGGTTTCCATTAATTCACAAACACTCACTTGTCAGTTATTGTTGCTTGTCATTATACGTGTTGGTGAGTGTGCTTCCGTTTATTTGTTTTCATGTATACGTTTGTTTTGCTTTAATAAATATACAGTGGATATAAAAAGTCTACACACCCCTGTTAAAATGCCAGGTCATTGTGATGTAAAAGAATGAGACAAAGATAAATCATGTCAGAACTTTTTCCACTTTTAATGTTACCTATAATGTGAACAATTCAATTGAAAAACAAACTGAAATCTTCAAGGGGGAAAAATGAAAAATAAATCTTACAATAACCTGGTTGCATAAATGTGCACACCCTCTTATAACTGGGGATGTGGCTGTGTTCAGAATTAACCAATCACATTCAAACTCATGTTAAATAGAATTAATTACACACCTGTCATCATTTAAAGTGACTCTGATTAATCACAAATAAAGTTCAGCTGTTCTAGTAGGATTTTCCTGACATTTTCTTAGTTGCATTTCAGAGCAAAAGCCATGGTCCGCAGAGAGCTTTCAAAGCGTCAGAGGGATCTCATTGTTGAAAGATATCAGTCAGGAGAAGGGTACAAAAGAATTTCCAAAGCATTAGATATACCATGGAACACAGTGAAGACAGTCATCATCAAGTGGAGAAAATATGGAACAACAGAGACATTACCAAGAACTGGACGTCCCTCCAAAATTGATGAAAAGACGAGAAGAAAACTGGTCAGGGAGGCTTCCAAGAGTCCTTCAGCAACATTAAGGGAACTGCATATGAATGGGCTATGGGGTAGGGTGGCAAGACGGAAGCCTTTTCTTACAAAGAAAAACATCCAAGTCCGGCTAAAGTTTGCAAAACAAACATCAAGTCTCCCAAAAGCACGTGGGAAAATGTGTTATGGTCAGATGAAACCAAGGTTGAACCTTTTGGCCATAATTCCAAAAGGTATGTTTGGCGCAAAAGCAACACTGCACATCACCCAAAGAACACCATACCCACAGTGAAGCATGGTGGTGGCAGCATCATGCTTTGGGGCTGTTTTTCTTCAGCTGGAACAGGGGCCTTAGTCAGGGTGGAGGGAATTATGAACAGTTCCAAATACCAGGCAATTTTGGCACAAAATTTTCAGGTGTCTGTTGGAAAGCTGAAGATGAAGAGGAAGTTGACCTATCAGCATGACAATGACCCAAAGCACACATCCAAATCCACAAAAGCATGGCTTCACCAGAAGAAGATTAACGTTTTGGAATGGCCCAGCCAGAGCCCAGACCTGAATCCAATTGAACATCTGTGGGGTGATCTGGAGAGGGCTGTGCACAGGAGATGTCCTCGCAATCTGACAGATTTGGAGCGCTTTTGCAAACAAGAGTGGGCAAATATTGCCACATCAAGATGTGCCATGCTAATAGACTCCTACCCAAAATGACTGAGTGCTGTAATAAAATCAAAAGGTGCTTCAACAAAGTATTAGTTTAAGGGTGTGCACACTTATGCAACCAGGTTATTGTGAGTTTTTTTTTTTTTTTTTTCCCCCTTGAAGGTTTCAGTTTTTCAATTGAATTGTTCACATTATAGGTCACATTAAAGGTGGAAAAAGTTCTGACATGATTTATCTTTGTCTCATTCTTATACATCACAATAACCTGGCATTTTAACAGGGGTGTGTAGACTTTTTATATCCACTGTACACTCGTACGTCCTCTGCCTGCGCCTGGTTCCCTCCACTCTGCCACTAAATCGTGACAGAATAACCGACCTCTAAGGAACCAGCAGGTTAGAGTAAATAAATAAAAGAAAAACCGCTGTGGCCACATGGAAGTTTACCAGTGGCCATGGGAGAAGCCAGAGACGCCGGAGGAAGAACACAGGCGTCTCTGCTTTTACTTTGGCTACGACCATCCAATACTGTGGACATAAGGGGAGTATTCCTGCCAGGGGGACTGGTTCTCCGACCCCCTCACGTCGGATGACTCAGAGTCAGACTTTTCAGAGACGGAGTTTGACTCTTTGGATGAGGACGCTAGGGAGGGGGTGCTGACGTGGAACCCCGTTCTGTGCCAGCTGGTCCCGGCCTTCCTCGAGGTCGAGGGGGGTACCAACGCACTGGCGGGATCTCCAAACTGGGGTCCGCGGCCCACTCCCATACCTCGGCCTGTTGCCCCCCAGAGATCTCCCCAAGAATTTTTTAGGGGGGGGCTAACGGGTTACCCAAGGGGAGCCTCTTGGGAGCCCGAGGAGGGGTCCCTGCCTTCTGGTCATGGCTCAAGGACCAGAAGGCAGGGACCCCTCTGGTCATGTCCCTGCCTTCTGGTCATGGCTCTTTCGGACCGCCTCCCTGATGCCAGGAGGACTGGACGGACAGTCGTCTTGCCATCCGGTGCACCCCACTCCCTGTTCCGCGGCCTGCTGCCGCCCCAGTTGTTGCTCCGCGGCCTGCTCTATGTCCGGTGCCAGCTGCAAGGCACCGAGCACCCCCTGCTGCCCAGGAGCCGCAGCCAGCGCCCCCTGCTGCCCAGGAGCCGCAGCCAGCGCCCCCTCCTGCCCTGGAGCTGCAGCCAGGGCCCCCTGCTGCACTGGAGCCACAGCCAGCGCCCCCTGCTGCCCAGGCGCCGCAGGCAGCGCCCCCTGCTGCCCAGGAGCCGTAGGCAGGGCCCCCTGCTGCCCAGGAGCCGCAGCCAGCCTTCCCTGCCCAATGGCCGCCGCTGCCTGAGCACGCCGAGGACTGGCCGCCGCCGCCTGAGCCCGCGCCGCCCTCTCCTGCCCAGGAGCTGCTCCGCCTCCTGTCCCGGCCGCTCCGCCGCCCTGGCCTGTCCCGGCGGCCCCACCCCTTTCGGCCGGCGTGCGTCAGTGGGGGTACGGCCTTCTCCCGCCCCCCTCCCCTGGGATTGTGTTCTGCCCCGTCTGGGAGCCGGGGCTTTGGGGGGGTTCTGTAACGGTGAGGTGACGGATGGCTCCGTCATCTCCTACTTTTCCCAGTTTCCATTCATTCACAAACACATCCGGACTGGTTTGTTGTCACATTTCTTCAATCACGCACACCAGGTCCCAATTATTCCATATCAGTATGTGTTTAAATGTTTCTCCTCTACTCCCCTCACTTGTTGGTTATTGTTGCTTGTCATTATACGTGTTGGTGAGTGTGCTTCCATTTATTTGTTTTCATGTATACGTTCGTTTGTTTTGCTTTAATAAATATACGCTCGAACATCCTCTGCCTGCGCTTGGCTCCCTCCACGCCGCCACCGAATCGTGACATGACCATATAATACATTGCTGAACTCTTTTCGGAAACAATACTGCAAAAAACCTGCAATTCCTATCTGAAAGCAGTGTAAGTCTATACAGTGAATTTTAATGTTGAGAGAAAGGAACCCAATCCTCTTGTTATAGAACAAGGTGGTTGTCTATTCCTTCTGTCACTTATTGCTCCCCTAAGTGAATATTTAACAGCAACAGAGAAGCTTTTTCTCTTTTTTAATATTCCTGTCTATATAACCCAACATTAATTCTGGCATCTACTTAATTCTTGCTGTGTTTTATTCTCCCTCTAATTTAGAGTGGCTTATAAGTGCTCGTAAACGTTTTTATGAACCACCTCACTGAGGAGAGGGCTTGTGGCCAAGGAACACAATAACAGGAACTTGAGGAATTTAAAGCTCTGCCGATGTCAAATGAGTTCGGGAGAGTTCTTAATGGGCGAAACATCCACTTCAAAGCACCTGGCAAATCCATTGGAAAGAAAATGCATGTAAAAAGCCAGATAATTTCCCAATCACCTCGACTTTCGGTTTCACAACACTCTGACTAAGCACGGGCTCACCTGAAAGGAAACTTTTACACTGAGATGCTAATTAACAAGACTCAAGGGTATGAAGTCAAAGTTAATAAATATGCCATCAATTTATGATTTTTCTGATGATGTTAGGATATTAAATGCTTGGCTAGTTGGAGGTTGAAACACATCTTTCTGCTAACAGCGCAGGCTTTTGCTGAATATCAAATAAATCCACTGTAGGAGACACAGACAACTCCTGGAGTCCTTAAGTGCTCACATAACAAGTTTCTATCGAAATAGTGTCATTATTTTCCAATGAGCGCACTGACAAAACTTTTATATTTGGTCCATCTACACTTTAACATGCACAGACGTCTGGTTCGGCCTTGAGTGGCCCAAACACTGATGTCAATGATTCAATCAGATTTGGTCAAATCTGACCTTTAATTGACGTTGACAGGGGTCCTTGACTTGATTTTGTGTGAACTTGATTTGGTGCGAACTTGATTTGGTGCGAACACAGACATCAATTACTTGTTAAGATTGTATCTGGTCTGTATTTCAGTGTCCACATATTTCTGGTTGGGACCAGACCAAATCTGGCCCAAACATAAACGTCTGTGATTGCTTCAAGATATTGTCACCTTAACTGTTAGTGGCAAAAAATTTACTCTGTTTTTAAGCTGATGGGTGCTATCAGTTGTTTGACAATCAATCGATTATGCTGCGCTGCTCTGAACTCCGAGTAGATTGCCAGAGCACCCCACTGTATAAATCAGACTCAAAGGAGACAGAATAACTCATTAGGAAAAGAGGGAAAACAAGCTGACAGTTTCACATGGCAAGAGACAGCCATGTGAACGAACAGTCCACGACCTGAACAATTTCTCAGGGAATTCTTGACAGGCCTCAAGGTGAAATTCTTCAGATTTTCAGAACTGAAACACCACGATAAATAATAGAGTGTTAAAGAGACAGGCAACACGAGATGAGCACATTCATTTCGACTCACTTTAACAGCCTCTGGCAATGGCCCAAAACACTGACATTATTACTTAGGGAAAGGCTGTTTGGCTGTCTGTCTCACAGGAAAATCTGTTTTTTTAGAGATTGCACATTCTGATGATCCAATTCCCCTTGTTTGTAAAGTACAGGGGATTCGAATCTGATCAACACCCGCTGTCATAGGAAAACTATCTCTCCCCGATCCCTCGGCCCTCCATGTCAGGTGAAGTGCAATTGATTCGAGGCTGCATAGCCAACCTGAACATTTTTACCTGACAGTGAGAATGCTACATTCGGAGGCCATTTTCTCAGTGCCATCTGCTTTGTTTTATGTCTCCTCCGTCTGTCCGTGTCACCAAACAGATTCAGCTCCATAAACAGAGTTTCATCTCAGTACATCACCATTTTCAAAGCCATAATGCCTAGATGTCAAACATAAGCACACACGCAAAAACATCTTCATTTGTTCCCATCTGGTTGATAGGACAGGACATGGTAGGGATGTGTTGTCACCAAATTTCAAGCCTGCAGGGATACAACTGCCAAAAATATAACCAGAAAGTCAATATGGCTGCCCTCATAACCAGTGATGTGTAGGACAGTCTGAAAGGAGCCTGTGGGATTTGAGAGGTGAGTTAGGAGGGGATTGTTTAGTGTGAAATTGGTAGTGCCAGGAGAGATGACGCTTTCAGTTGGCACCCGCCCTGGCATGGGCTAAGGAGTCAGCGGGCAGCTTGTCTGTACAGGAAGGAAGAGCCTCCCTTGCACTCCCGCCCCCCCACACACACACCCATTCTCTGTCCAGACTTATAGTCCTCCCCAAGGCAACATCTTTTCTAGTCTTTTATGTCGGGGAGCTTGGGTGGTGTCGTAGAGCTTTGAAAAAGCCTGCTTGGGCACATTTGATGTGCACGCTTTCTAATTGCCACAATGGAAAGATGAAAGAGTGGCATCTTAGGAATACCACCCCCCGTGAAAAGAAGACTGGATAAACAAGCTGCTCTGCCATCATGCACAACTCATTCATAAGGGTATGTCAAGTTGTAATACAGGGTAAGGGAAGGTGCACAGTGATGTCAGAATGTCCACTATGTGGTCAATTGACAGGTGGAAGGAATAGGTGAGTAGCTGTAGTAAACAAGTTCATAGTCACCATTAACATTTGTTCAAATGAAGAAGAGAAAACATTCAATAGAATAATAATGATGGGCTGGCGTATTTTAGAACCACCTTTTGCCTGTTAAGCCTGACTCAATATAAACAAAAAAAAATTCTGTTTTCTCTAATTTGAATGTAATCAGAGGAAATGTAATGGAAAATAGTAACATATTTGTCCTTCAGAGGTGTTCATAGAGAAACAAATTATGGAACAAGATGGGGTGAAATAAATACCTAACCCTGCATGGCAGGTCTGAACTACCAAGTTAAATCCATATTTCATGCATGACTTTTTTTTTTATCAAATTATCTGGGTCACAGTCTAATGTTGTTTTGAGTGTTCTCTCACCGAGCCTGAAACTCACAGATTGAATTGACTGAGATCCAATCAAATCATGATGCCGATGTGACCAGCGCTCAGGCACACAGAACTGCATTCTGGGAAACCTTGAGCATTGGGAGGCACTACTAATACCAAAAGCCTGTGCCAAACAGCTTTACAGAGGTAGAAAATTATTGAACACCCACTGGTCTTAACCTATTTCGGAGATCTACTTTATAGTCTAACCTTGTTTGACGATTAAGAAGAGCTTGAGGGTCATACATTTGTATGCTGCTTAAGATTTGGCAAAGATACTATATAGTCAACAATGTCATTTACAGACATTCTATTCCAAGCTGGAAGAGCAGTTATCTTCAGTGCCTTACACACTGGGAGTTCACATCTATCTCTCATTGTTGGCAAGTTTTATGGATATCGGGTTGATAAAAAATAAACCAACATAAAGGTGCATTTGCCCATGTGAATTGTTAGTGTGGAAAAAGAAATTTGATATACAGCTAGGTCCTGAAATAACTGGACACTGACACAAGTTTTGTTATTTTGGCTGTTTACCAAAATATTTTAAAGTTACAGTTAAATAATGAATATGGGCTTAAAGTGCTGTCTCTCAGCTTTAATTTGAGGGTATTCACATCCACATTAGAGGAAGGGTTTAGGAATTACATCTCTTTAAAATGTAGCCCCCTATTTTTCAAGGGACCTAAAGTAATTGGACAATTGACTCAAAAGCTGCTTCATGGACAGGGGTGGGCTATTCCCACATAATTTTTTCATTAATTAAGCAGGTAAAAGGTCTGGAATCGATTCCAGGTGTGGCATTCACATTTGGAAGCTGTTGCTTTGAACCCACAACATGCGGTCAAAGGAGCTCTCAATGCAAGTGAAACAGGCCATCCTTAGGCTGCAAAAAAAGAAAAATCCATCAGAGAGATGTTCCTGTCTCATCAAAGACAGGAACATTAGGACTGGCCAAATCAACAGTTTGGTACATTCTGAGAATAAAGAACACACTGGTGAGCACTGCAACACCAAATGGCCTGGACGTCCACGGAACTCAACAATGGTGGATGATCGTAGTATCCTTTCCATGGTAAAGAAAAACCCCTTCACAACATCCAAACCAAGTGAAGAACACTCTCCAGGAGGTAGGCATATCGTTATCCAAGTCTACCATTAAGAGAAGACTTCACGAGAGCAAATACAAAGGGTTCACCACAAGGTGCAAACCATTCATAAGCCTCAAGAATAGAAAGAACAGATTAGACTTTGCCAAAAAACATCTAAAAAAGCCAGCCCAGTTCTGGAGCCTCATTGGACAGATGAAACTAAGATCAACCTGTACCAGAATGACGGGAAGAAAAACGTATGGAGAAGGCTTGGAACAGCTCATGATCTGAAGCATACCACATCATCTGTAAAACAAGGTGGAGGCAGTGTGATAGTATAGGCATGCATGACTTCCAATGGCACTGGGTCACTAGTGTTTATTGATGATGTGACAGAAGACAGAAGCTTCCGGATGAATTCTGAAGTGTATAGGGATATATTGTTTTCTTAGATTCAGCCAAATTCAGCAAAGTTGATTGGACGGCGTTGCACTTTACAGATGGACAATGACCCAAAACATACTGTGAAAGCAACCTAGGGTTTTTTTTAAGGCAAATAAGTGGAATATTCTGCAATGGCCGTGTCACTCACCTAATCTCAATCTGATCAAGCATGCATTTCACTTGCTGAAGACAAATCTTAAGGCAGAAAGACCCATGAACAAACAACAACTGAAGATAGCTACAGTAAAGGCCTGGCAAATCATCACAAAGGAGGAAACCCAGCGTTTGGTGATGTCCATGCGTTCCAGACTTCTTGAAGGATTCTCAACAACGTATTAAAAATGAACATATTATTTATGATTGTGTTAATTGGTCCAATTACATGTGTCCAAATACATTTGAAAATGGTTGCACTTCCTAAATGTTTCATACAATATTTTTGTTCAACCCCTTGAGTTACAGCTAAAATCTGCACTTCAAATGCATCCTGGTTGTTTCATTTGAAATCCTTTGTGATGGCGTACAGAGCCAAAATTATGAAAATTGTGTCAGTGTCCAAATATTTTTGGACCTAACTGTATGACAAAAAGATAATGAACAGGTCTATATTTATGGCTTACAATGTATGAAAGGGATCTTGTTGTGTCTTGGAGCAACTAAGGAAGTAATGAACAGGTCAGAGGGCCAGGTTAGAGGGACAGGCCAGAGGGCTAGGTCAAATGGCTAGGTCATTGGGCTAGGTCAGAGGGACAGAGTAATCTGTTAATCTGTTTGTTCTTTGTTCTGCGACGATAATGCCCAAGGACTCTGGGAAGGGGGGTGACCCACTGGGGTGACTCCTATTTAGAGGTGTGTTGGCGTGACTCCTATAAGAACCAATGTGTTGGATCCGAGCCTAAGCACTGTTTCCCGCAATTGCTGCATTAATAAAGGTTCAGTTTGAGTATTCAGACTTTTCTCCATCATTTGTAGTAAATTCCGCGACACTATCTAGAAATAATGTTTGCTTGTTGAAAACATAAAGAAAATCGCCAAAAAGATAATGGTAAGTACTGTAAATTGTTTCAGAAAACCAACCATTTTGACGTGACAGTACTATAGTATAATCACACTTGCTGATTCAATCAAGATTCCTGCTACGGTACATAGATGACCCACATCATTTTTATTACCTATTGATATCTACCTATTGATATCACGTATCATATCTGTTTCCTTAGCTAACAGCTAGCTAAGTTTAAGTGGATAAGTTAGTAATCGCTATTGCTTTTTTATCCAGCTGTGCTGATGACAGTAAGTTAATCAGGCCAACATCTTTTCCTCTCAGGGCTGGGAATTTTAGGCTGTGTACAAACTCGGACAGCATTCTACTTGGCCTGAGGATGCAGAGAGGATCCATTCATATTCCCCAGGCCCTCTGGAGTCACTTGGCTCCGTCATGTCCTCAAATGGTATCTCCTGTCATTGCTGTGTCGAGGGCACTCCACTATATTTCACCTTCCACCCTTTTGACAGCCAGGTGGCGACATGCATCTCTACATGCTTGGTTGACATCTCTGCTTTGATTTCTGCCACCCATCAAAAGCTCAACCTTAACAAGATAGAGCTTCTCTTCCTCTGGAGAAAGACCTGTTCACACCAGGATGTCTCCATCATGTTTTAAAACTCCAAAGTGCCCCCTTCTAGACTGCAAAAAATCTTGGTGCGACCCTGTCGTTCTCACATCACAAAAAGGTGGTGACTTGCTCCTGCATGTTTGTGCATTAAAACATTCTTAGACCTTACCTCACACAAGATCTGCCACAGGTACAAATCCAGACATTCTTGTCTGGACTATTACTACTCGCTGTTGATAGGGCTCCCCGCTTGTTCCATCCTGCTCTTCCACAGACACCACTGGCTTCTAGTTGAGACACACATCGACTAAAAAGCCATTGTGTTATGTTCGAAACCCAAATCCCTACCCTACCCAATGGTGGAACCAGCTTTTCCTTGAAGTTATAGGACAGCAGAGTCCTGAAAAAGTTATGTCCATTTTGTTTGTGTGTCTTCTGGGTATGATGATACTGGTATCATGACTACCCTAATCTGTATCCAGATAATTTACAACAGGGATGGATTATGAACAGAAAGAAAATATGCCGAATGGCTACTCACCCCATTGGCTTTGCTCAGAGCTTGGAAGTAAATGCTGTAGCTCTTGGATGGAGAGAGTGGCGGGTTCCAGTAACCACTATAGGTCTTGTTGTCTCCTACGGTGAAGGGCTGCACCACTGTCAGGTAGATGGGGGGGAGTTCTGCGGCAAAGTAGTGGGGTGAGTCCAAGATGGAGGCATTCTTGAAGCTGACAGGAACAGGAAAGCACTCCAGCGCATCGGCTGCCCGCCTCACCTTCTGCTTGCGTTCTTCCTTCACTACCAGCTGGTAGGCACTGGGGAGGGAGCAAACGCAAAAGGTCAAGAGGTCATTATCAGAGGCTGGCAGGTGTATGCATCAAGCATCTAAATGGATTCACTATGTGTTTTGTATTCATGATCTGTTTTGACTTTTAAGATCACGGTTACATGGAAACAGGATACATGGTCCTGAACTAGCAGTCCTACTGTGAGATGCTTGACACAAACAGCTCTAAACTCAACAACAGGTTTCCATAATAAAAGTGCTCAATGCTAATCAAAAACTTTACATTTAATATTACCACATTTGAATGGGACCTGTGGCAGGTCAGTTTAAAGTTTTGCTGTATACAAAGTGTAGTGCTGCTCTTAACTGTTAAAACCACTCCAAATTGATCACAATACTGTTTTCCAGATTTAATTTAACTTTACAATAGTGAATTCACATCTTCAATATGAATAACCTGACCTGATGTACACGCAGACCAGAAATGGAAAAATATATTTGTTTGGTGACCTTTTAGAACATAATGGCAGCTCTGTAGAAAAATTATTATTTGCTATATTCATTTTGATTAGAAACCAAAATTGCAAAACAGACCAGCTTTTGTGGTGGATGACCACTATTAGACAGTCATTGCTGTGAAGGGCCAGTAGAGGGAAATGTACCTCTAATTACAAGTGAGGAGCCTGTGGGAGCTGTCTTAAGACAAACCTCTTTGAAAGGCCCTGTCAATGGAGAGGAAGGTAATGAGAGGAGGGTTTGTTTCTGTGCCGGGGTTCATGAATGAATAAGGACTTCTTTTGAGCCCTTGGACGCTGCAGTGGTTGTCCGCAATTATGTCCATCTATGCCAAGAACACACTTCACAATTATATGCAATTAGGGAAATCTATGTTTCTGTGAAGGACTAGGGCAAATTATCCTTGTCTCTAATTTGCAATCTTTCATATGAGATAATTGGTGATGACCAAACGAGAGGGCACTTATATGTATATGCACATATATGTATATATATTTCAAACCAACTGCAGTGAAACATGACTGAATTGCGTCCGTTGTGCGGGATGGATGTAACAGCAGCTGCTTAATCCTGTCATTAGCTTTGATTGGTAAACATCAAACATATTTATTTAAGCTCTCATGGTCCAGAGCCCAATTTGCTTTTAAAGCATCATGTGTTTGTGAAATTCAGACTGCTATATCACCATGGATTGTCTTTAAAAAATAGGTAATCGTCCAGGTAATCTGATGTGTTTATACATGGTTTTGGTAGTTGATACATCAAAGAATGAAATTAAAGAAGTAAATACTACATTTGGTACAAATATCCCATTATTCGTTAGTGTTGAGGTACTTTTAAAAGTATAGAGCATTGTAGGCAACATACCCACAAGAGTATAAATCCAATAACTTAAACAATTCCACCAATTTATTTTTTTCCCATCAGATATTTCAATTTAGGCCTAACAGTAGTATAACAGTATTATAGGATTTTTTTCTATGACCAAATTTTAGTCCATAATATCAGTTGATGTTTTGAGCTACAAATTCAACATACACTGACCACAGTTTCAACAAACTACTTTTGGTTGACTTCCCTAAAGTGGTTATTAGCTGCTGTTTCAAGCCAACAATTAGTATTGTTGAATTGGCATACGTTTTATGACCTGTCTGTTTTGTCAAGGTTGTGTTTCCATAGCAAGTACATTAGCATATTTTCTCTCTGACTAAACTTCCATGAGGGAAACTGAAGTATTGAGTTACAAATTCAATCGGCACACACTAACCATTTCTCAACAAATTGCTTGTGGTTCTTAAAGCAGTTAAGCTGTTGTTCCAAGTCAACAGACTGTAGTGTTGAATTGGCATAAGTTTTATGTTGTATCTGTTTTGTCAAGGTTGTGTTTCCAAAAATGGAACTAAATGCAATGACATTTTGAAAAGAACTGGGTTCTGCTCAACCAACTACAATACTCATTTAACTTCATCCTGTTAATGGCCTTTTGCATTCAAATCGCACTTATTTGAATGACTGCTTCTAATACCTCAAAAAGCGCACCAGACCAACACTAATTCTCTGTTTCATTTGGCAGTCTTTAGCTAACCTTTTCAAGGGTGGGATACGTACAAAGTTTATGGAATTCTTGTGCATGTAACCAGTCAGCAAGTAAGAGGTCAAATTTTAGATCAACATTACATGTATCATTGGCTATCATGGATTTTTTATAACCAATTTATTTCTTAGTGTGCAGATAAGCAGTAAAAATGTTTTTTACTGGATTAGAATTTAAAATAAATACATACATTTATTAGAATTAAAAATGAAATGTTTTAATTCCTAATTGCATTGTGAATTGTACACCTCTACAATAAAGATTATGTGAAATATCTGTCATTATGACCCTTGAGCAAGGAATTTAACCATTAACAAGGCAACTTTTCACTGAAGTAAACACTTCTAAAATGGAGATACTTGGATATAATGACTGGGCTGTTGAAATGATGGACCTCAATGATGTGTTAACAGGAAGTGCTATCAGAGTGTGTTACCTGACAGGAGCTCCTCTTGACTGAGCGGGCTTTAGCAGAACCGTGATGGTGGTATCCGTCTCATTCAGAGGGGCTGTGTCTGTTTCGTACTCTGGCATTGATGGGGCTGGTAGGGAAAGAAAAGGGTTGTGTTCATTCACGTACGTGATCAGATTTTTTGTCTTCTGACATTTTTTAAATAATTTTTGAAATCGTTAAAACAATTCTGGTAATAACCCAGTATTCCTGTTTTCATATACTGGACTACTCTAAATTGAGAAATATAGAATAAAATTGACTGACAGAAGTCAGGAAGCTTTCCAGCCATTTCTTTCACCTTGCACATGGCTGTGAGGGACATTTCTAAAGGATCTGGTTATAAACTGTTTGCTGTGAATATGAGACCTTATGAATATGTGATGTCATAACATACCTCCTGTATGACACCACAGCACTTTGCACTGCTCTAATTGCATTAGTAATCAGTTTAAAATTGCATTAAGGCATCTCAGGGGTTTGGGGTATATTGCCAATATAGCACGGCTAAGCATTGTGTCCAGGTACTCATGTGTCATACATGAAAACTGCTCTTAACCGTGGTATTTGGCTATACATCACACCCCATCATGCCTTATTGCTTAATAATAACCCACTTAGTCACACAGGAAAAATACCTGATTTCGCTGCTAAACAAACAGACAAGCTAATTGGTTGAGTATGGGAGATTGGTCAAATCCTCACAAATTTGTGAAATCAAGAACATGCATGATTGTGGATAAACGTACATGTCATTTTGTTAAAATTGTCCTGAAAAAAATTCCCCCAAAAATTGGTTGGGAAGTCCAGAGATGCCAGCCATGTCAATGTTGTTTATGAGTTCACACTGTATGTTTTGTGTGGACCCCGAGAAGCTTAGATTCTGCATAAGCAATAATGGCGATGTTAATAAAGAAATACACTGCATGGAAAAGATTAAGATTAACTAAATATATCATCTCTATCTTTAGAGCTTGATTTCATGTTGTCTGTGAAATAATCAGTAAAGATGGACCTATATAAAGATTAACATTAACACGCTTTGTTGGTATGAACACCTTGCCCTATCCATGTCACGATAGTGTCATCTCTCTAAAATGTCATGTCATCTCCAATCTTTGTTATCTCCCAAAACATTAATCTGACAAACTTGATTAGATAAATCGCAGCAGACTGGAAGTACAAAATGCCAGACAGTTTACTGTATAACTGATAACTAAACATTTACAGAGATAAAGAGAAATCAATTATGCTTGTGTTACCCAATTTCTAACTATGAATGTCAGTGAATATCATGGTTGAAATGAGTGATGTACAACATTGATCAATGCGCGAATGTGCATAAATAAGGAATGTAGATATTATGACATCATGGTTTTGGCACAAACCACAGAGATTTTAAACTATGGCCCCTAACATGGTTAAATGTGCCAATAAATTAGCACAATCTACATTTATATTTTAGTAATTTACCAGACGCTGTTATCCTGCGAGAACTACAGTTCATTTATCATATTCAATTAGATTTAACATATAATTATATTTAGCAAAAAACTTTCAATATCACACAATGTTACAGTAAATATATACAGCACATAACAACAATACTACAACATCAAGGTTAAAGTGGCAGTTTTAGAAAGCTTAGGCAAGCTTTTTAAACGTCTAAAAAAAATCCATTAAGATGTGAGTGCCATTATACAGTATGATGCAATATCAGTAGGCATATCTGATACTGTTTTGGAGCTTGGAAGTGGATAGCAATATTCAATTTGACTTTCATAAAGACCCAGATTCACATCCAGATTCTAGAACCAAAATGACTACTATTTAAAACTACAAACAACTAGTGCAAATTTGTTTGGCAGTTGGACCTTGTTGCATGCCACCATTTAAAATGTAATAGTATTGTCGATCAGCTCACTGTTTTAATATTTTTCTAATACCGAAAGCAATGTGTAGTACAATGAAATCTGCAAATAAGGCATGCGTCACAGGAATTTGGAGGTCCATCGTCTCATTGCTCTAACTATTACTCATTGTTTGATTGTCGTGTCAAGTATATATGGTAAGTTGTCATTCTGGGAAGATTTTTTTACTTTCTACAAAATCATTGAATTGATGTGTCAATACCGTGCCAATTACATGGTTTTCTTATACCCAAATGTGTTTGCCCTCAGCAAAAGTTAAGTACCTATCACTAATGTTCACCTCAATTTCCACGGTTAGTTTTGTGTCTCCTCTTCTACTTCCACAGTGAGGTGTGTGTCTACTTTATTTCCACAGTAAGGTTAGTGTCTCCTTCATTTCCAGAGCGAGATTCACATCACTTCATGAATCATTCTCAGCATGCTTCCTTATTAAAACATTAGAAAGGTCACTGTTCTACTGAGTTGCGTCCAATTTAAAAACAGCTGCCTTACTAGTCTTGGTTATTTGTTTAAGTCTTGTTCTGAAAACGATTTGTAAATCAAACATGGCATTTTACAATGTCACAATGTTTTTATTTAATGTTTAAAGAAATCCACAAAACACACAAAAGAAAAACCTCAAAACCATAAAGGAGAACCAACCTAGTAAAATTATTTGAAAGACTTCTCTTCAATTTCTTTTCAACAACACAAGTATTTTCAACATCCTTTTGATGTCTAATGTTCATAGGAGTACAGAGTGTATTAAATACAGCTGAAAGCTGTTATGTGAAGTTTGCGAACATTTCGATACCAATGAAACATCTCTTTAGTAACTATCACTCACCTGCTATATTTGTGGCAATCCGGGTAGTGACGGGGGGTCCAAAGCCTTTGTTGGTGCTGGCTTTCAGGGTGAAGAAGTAGGTGGTGCCTGGATAGAGCCCCATGAAGAGATGGTGGGTCTCATTGCGTAGTTTGAACACCCTGCCGCGCTGGGTGGTCAGGTCTGCACTGGGGTCCAAGGAGCTCAGAGCCTTATAAGTGATCTATAAGTTCATAGTGAAAAAGTCAACACTTTATGAACAACATTTATTTAAAGTACATTCTGTCACATGGTATTGTTCACAGAATATAGATGTGTTAACATAGAAAATCAACGTAATCGCACTACTTTCTTTTTTCCACTCCTATCTGATACACTGTCTTTCAAGACTGCCGGCATTGCAAAGAGTAAACACTATCTTAATTGTTTTTTTGTCCCCAATGACAAGCTTTGCTAATGTAAAAAGAAAGTAGAAAGCAGAAAGGTAAACATATTGCCATGCTGTTGTGTGGGTTGAGAACATGATGTTGGCCTATTTGGTACCAATCCCCAAAATAGAAGGCAAGTTAAAGTATAATTGTTAAGAATGGCACACAGTATTGTCATTTTCAAGCATATATAATGTTTCCCTTAGTGTAGAAGAAAACAATGCAGTAAGCCAATTCTATTTTCCCCACCAGTGAAATATCCTCTCTATTTGAATGCACTCCACACTGCTCAAAACCATGACCATTGAATAAATACTGGCAACACATTACAACAGAAATATTGACCGTGTCGAACCACTCAGACGACAGTACCACTACCACAACCATTCAAACACATGGCCTGCTTTTATTTATGATTTTTTTACCGGTGAAGATTGATGTTTGTGTAAATTGATGTGTACAGGGTTGAGGGCAATCAAAATGTTTTAAACTGACATTTCACAGCTCACAACTCCATTAGAGAATTCAAATCAAACCAATTGACTGCTCGGTGCCTGCTGGCAGCTAGACCAGTCACTGCTTGAATGGCTTTAATGGTTAAGTGCTGGATCTGGCAATGGCCCCGAGACCAAGCTGCACTGACCACAGGCAAAGAAACAGTCAGGCCAAGACAACCCCCACTTAAAATACAATTTTAGCTGAAAGGAACAACTACCACAAAAAATGAGAAAAGATTAGAAAAATAAGGAAAAATACAGTGAATGGAAAAAAGCACTGAGCCCCCTTGGGACAGCTGCATCCTGGATTATTCTGAGGTAGTTTTTTAAAGTACAAAATCATGTAGGGTGAATATACATACACAGCTCAAAAAAAGAGAACACTTAAATCACACATGGGGTATCAATGAACGAAATATATTAACAATCAATGTACACTGTGTAATTCGTTGAGAACAAAATGACGTAACAACAGTCGATGGAAGTCTAAATCACCAGCTGATTAAGGGGTGGATTCAAACTCACACCGAAAACAATTGAAATTACAGGCTGTTCCAACTTGCGTGAATTTCATCACGGCAACTCATAATGTGACTAAGTAGTGTGTATGGCCCCCACATGTATGCACTCCCGACAACATCTCGGCATGCTCCTGACGAGATGATGGATGGTGTCCCAGACCTGGATCAGGGCATCAATGAATCTCCTGAACCGTCTGTGGCGCTACTTGGCAGCCTTAAATGCACCGATACATAACGTGCCAGAGGTTCTCGGTTGGATTCAGGTCCGGGGAACGTGAGGGCCAGTCAATAGCATCATTGCCTTTGTCAACCAGGAACTGCCTACACACTCTGGCCACATGAGGCTGGGAATTGTCCTGCACCAGGAGGAACGCAAGACCCCTGCACCAGCGTAAGGTCTGCCGATGGGTCTGAGGATTTCATCCCGGTACCTAACAGCATTTAGGGTGACGTTGGTTAGCAGGTGGATGTCTGTGCGACCGTCCAAGGACATACCTCCCCAGACCATCACTTACCCACCGCCAAACCAGTCATGCTGGATGATGTAGCAGGCAGCATAACGTTCACCACAGCGTCTCCAGACTCTAACATATTTGTCACATGTGCTCAGTGTGAACCTGCTCTCATCTGTGAAGAGAATGGGGCACCAATAGTGGACCTGCCAGTTCCGGTGTTCTCTGGCGAATGCTAATCGAGCTGCACGGTGCAGGGCTGTGAGCACATGTCCCACTAGAGGACTTGGGCCCTAATGCCACCCTCATGGAGTCTGTATCTGACAGTTTGGTCAGAAACATGCCCAACAGTAGCCTGCTGGAGCTAATTTTATAGGGCTCGGGCAGTGCTCCTCCTGTTCCTTCTCACACAAAGGAGCACATACCGGTCCTGCTGCTGAGTTGATGCTCTTGTACAGCCCTGTCCAGCTATCCTTGTGTAACGGCCCGTCTCCTGCCCTTGAGACTGTACTGGGAGACACAGCAAACCTTCTTGCGATGGCACGTATGGATTTGCCATCTTGGAGGAGCTGGACCACCTGTGCAACCTGAATGGGCTGTAGGTACCGCCTCATGCTACCAGTAGTTACAAGGATACTATCAAAATGCAAAACTAGAGAAGAATCAGTCAAGAAGGATAAGGAGAAAGCAATTGTCTGTGGCCAACGCCTGCAAAACCATTCCTATTTAGGGGGTTGTCTTGCTGTTGCCTCTCCAGTGCACCTGTTGTCACTTTCATTTGCACCAAATTAGGTGACATTGATCGCACAATCGCTTATGCTTCCTAACTGGACAGATTGATATCCCTGAAGTTTAATTGACTTGGTGTTATACTGTGATTTTTACGTGTTCCCTTAATTTTTTTGAGCAGTGCATATAGTTTTTTAGACTATGGGTGTGTGATGGCTGGGACAGGATGAGTCAGACTTGTAAGGTCTGTGCCCCATTCACGTCACCCCTCATCTGGAACCCACGCACGGACCGGACCTCAACCTTCCACTCCACCTGTGTCATTTACCTGTCCCTTTGTTTTCTCCCACTATTTAGTTTATTCACTCCCAGCCTTCCGATTGTGAGGTATTGTTTATATGATTCAACATTAATAAGCCTTTCTCTTATTAAGTATAGTTATATCAGTTTCTACCATGTATTGACCTTTTGCCTGCCCATGTTTTTGAGACCTCCCCGGCCCTTGTGTAATTCAGCCTGTATCTGTGCCATTCTGTGATTGACCAAAGCCTGTACTTCTGACTACTCTTCAGCCTGCCCCTGTTATTAATAAAATTGGCACACACCGCGACTGGAACACCAGACTGGAACACCTACCTCAGTCTGGTATCATTACAAGACTTCAGTAGATGTCAAACATCAGGGGTGTTAGCTACTGACTAATCGGAATTGATTAGCATAAATCCTCACCAGCCACAGAGAGCTGACGGTTGTCTCAGGTCAATAACTAGCCATAAAGCCACTAACTGAAAAATACACAAATTTACACCTATAGACATGAAAGTTTCTGGTATTTTCTTAATTCCTTTCCAAGCAATATTTCATGCAATTCCATTTGGGTTCACTGGTTCACAATTGAAATCTGGTGTTCAGTTCAATGTTGAGACATTCTTCTTTGCAAGGTGCCCATTTAAGTTGACAAGCATCAGCGATTCAATAGATGGCAGGGACAAGCAAAGTACATCTTTCCTTGATTTTGTGTTTCAATATACAGTCCCCAATGGCAGCAAAGTTTTATCTGCTTCCACCAGAATTTACATTGGATATAAATGTCAGTGGAAAACTTAAGCTTGTGATACATTTATTGTGGAATTTTGGTTCTGCAGATGTCAACACAAAACATTGACTCAGGGAGTCCTACTGCTGCTGGCTCCTTTTCATATTATATTAGCCAGGGGCGCATTGAGACTGTGTTGCTCATAATAAAATACCCCAAATCAATATTTTTCACGTAAAAAACTTATCACTTGTAAAAAAATTATCAAAAATGCTTTTTTTTTTGCTGTAGTTTGGACGTGAATGTGTATTCCTCCAGCTCTCCTCTATGGTTGATAGCGTCATAAAGCAGACATTGTGTACTGCCATATGAATCAGCAGGTGCGCCAAACTACTACTGTGGTTGATGGAGAGACTCCATCTGTAGGATAACTCATTACACAGAGCCACTGTACTGTGGCTGATGGAGAGACTCCATTTGTAGGATAACTCATCACACAGAGGCACTGTACTTTGGCTGATAGAGAGACTCCATCTGCAGGATAACTCATCAGACAGACCCACTGTACTGTGGCTGATGGAGAGATTCCACCTGTAGAAATCGGGAAGCATCCAGTCGCTAAGATGACTTCACAGCACAATTATAAAACAATTGCAACATTAAATGTATTAGGGAGAAGTAAACATATTTATTGTACTGCCTGGTATGATCTGACTAGTCAGATAGAATGAGATCTATATTAAACAAAACAATATGCCCAAATTTAAATTAACCAACTAAAAATACTTTCAAAATCCTTGTAAAATAACAAACAACAAAAAAAGCAAATCAATTGTTCGGACAGTAGTTTCTGATTCAAAATACTCTCAATCGATGTATTATTAAAACCCACAACTGCCTGAATAGCTACAGTATATCAATATTTTTTCCCACCTCGAATTCATAAGTGTGGACAATTTCAAAAGCAATCAATGGCCTTCCATTATCTATTCATATCCATCCCTTTATCTTGTATAGGAAACCTTTTCAGTGTCACAATAGATACAAATCAAAAGGTTATGGTGCACATACCAATGAGAAGAATGAATGTTTGGGACATGGTAACCTTCCAACCTTCCAACTAGTGTTTGCCATTTCTGAGACCCATTCATTCTTTTTTGTTTAAAATTTAATTAGTACAGGAATTGAACCCGCACCGTTGAAGTCACCAGGGTCTAACCAATTGAGCAGGACCACAGTGAATGTCTGGGGATGTTATCAGAGCGGGAGTTGGCTGCCTAGCTTTTCAGGGATAGGAAGCACGGCTGCTGGCTAATCCACTCCACTCAGGCCATTAGCTAACACTTAAAAATGGGCCAGGTCTGTAATTGAGTGGAGCGAGTGTAAAGTGGCTCTGCTTGCCCATCTGTCTCTCCATTGGGACTCAGTGGCATGTGTGGTATCAGCTCTAATATGTTATATATGTGGTGGAACAGGTCAACTCCATGCCGCAAAATGTTTCCATTTTATATATAACAAGTCACACATGGGTTGAGGGTTGGTCTATATGGGTTTGACTGGACTGTTGGATGGCCACAGTTCAATACATATACAGTCTGTAATCCAGTAAGCAATTACAGTAATGTACAACAAAGACTCCTTGTGAATTTGGAAACTGACTGATTTTGTTAGTATGTATAGTACAGTTTCAACAGTTGTTGTTTCTGCTATCCAGCGTTATCAGCTGTCAGATAATGGGGGGAAAATCTTTGGCGGGGTGAGAGGTAAACGCAAGTAAAAGCAGTTATCCATAATGTAATTTTATTTTGCATTGCAGTTTAACTAGCTATTGTGGAATAATATTTTGAAGAATTTATAGGGAGTGCCTGGGATTTTCTGTCAGCCGCGTTAGGTCATCGGGTCAGTGAGCATCCCCACATGACCAATGTTGAACAAGCAGAATGGCTCTTTTGAATCTGCTGAGAGCTGTTGCTATGAGACCATAAATACATACGGATATTACTACACTGGGGAGAGGAGACAAAGGTGATCAACCTCTAAAGTAAAGCAAACTTAATAGAAAGCTTGACTTCAGAGTTTTTGTTTTGTACTATCACTGGTAACGACTGTGCAGTACATAATTAGACCCCTGACCAATTATCTCATATAATTGGTGCAAATGATAGACCGAAATTTCGTTGGTGAATCTGACAAAAAAGGATGACCAAAGAGCATTCTAAAGAAGTAATGCAAATGATAGATTAGGAAGAATAATGCAAACGTATTTGGATATCCTTGTGAGCAAAGTTGTATCAATAATCAGGAAGTGGTAGCACACAACCCAAGCATAGCCACGAAAAGGTGGCCCTCAAAGCTCAGCACCCAAACACTAAGAAGACTTGTAAGAGAAGCCACAGAGACCAAACAATCAGTCTGAACAAGCTACAGAGTTCAGTGACTGGGAGTGAAGTAATGGTGCACCAGTCAACCCCATCAAGAACACTGCATAAGAATGCACAGTACAGGAGGGTGGTAAGAAAGAAGACATTACTCAAAAAGTACCATCAAAAGCATGAGAGTGGCCCTGCTGAAATTTTGAAAGGTTTTGTGGTCAGATGAAACCAGATGAGACCAACATAGAGCACACAACATACACCAACCTCACAGTGAAGTATGGTGATGGCGGCATCATGATGTGCGTATGTTTTTCGCATCATCATGTTAAAATTGAAATAAGAACGGATGCAAAATTCTTCCTTGTGAGGAATAAGTGCACCCCACCAATGAAAGGCTCACCGCAAAGAGCAAAGATAGCAGTTTCAGTGGGGGTATTTCAGGAAAGCGGGTTTAGTGAAAACTTAAGAGTTAGGTGAACCAGAGTTGATAGAAACTCTGGGTTTACAGTTTCAAAGAGCCAGTTCAGCATTTCTCTGAGTCAGTTACTACGGCAACATACTCCGTGAAGCTAACCTGCTCGCTAGCAGGTTTTATTCAACTAACCCTGAGTTTGTGCTACTCTTTAACTGAAACCTGCCATCTGAATGTCAGACAGGGCGTGTCCTTTTCTCGAAGCAGTGACGCCGACAGGGGCGGACAACTGTGAACGTTGTCCCAGGCCCAGGCCTGGGGGGGGCCCATTTGGTGGGCTTAAATATAATTATTAATTACTCAGTCAATATTAGTCTTCAGCACTATTGAGAAAGTTACACAGTTATTAAACAGAAGGATTGCATTGATGAAGGGATTCATATTTTTTCGCTCTGCTGTTTTTTGCCGGACCGTGTAAGCGGAGCCGGCCAAGAAGAGCGAATGTCTCTTACTGAGTGAGTGAGTGAGTGACAGACAGTGATAGTGTAGTGATAGTGTTGTGGTTAGAGAAACGGATCTGTGAACTATAGGTCCCAAGTTTGTATCTTCTTGCAGGCGAAGTGAAGTACGCATTATGAATTATTCCGTATAGACGAAAACTTTGCTGGCTAAAACCGTCAGTATCTACATCATTGTAAGCCTGAAATAAAACAGTTTACGGTTATATTACGACTGTTTCTGGTGGATTTTTGAAGTACGCATCCGTGCATGCGTTTTGGGTCAGGATAGACAAACACATTTGCTGGCTACAACATGCAGTAGTTACGTTATAGTAAGCCTTAACTGAAACTGTATACGGTTATATTGCGACTGTTTCTGGCATGGAAAAGTTCATCTTCAGCCATTGCTCAATTCTTATGATTATTCCTAGGAAGTTAGTAGATACTAGTAAGCCTATTACTGGCTAATAAGCTGTTAAAACAGCCAGTGGCAAAAGCCATACAGTTCATAGACGCTATGGTGAAGGTAAACTTAATAAGAAACGTTAGTCAGTTTAACACAATCCTCAATGGAGTCTAGCGACTGCTGAAACGTGTAATGCCGTGGCGTAGCGGTTAAAGGCAGTGCCTCATGTGGAAGACCAGTTCGAATCTATTGAGAGCAACAACATTTATTAATTATTTCTGGTAGATTCCACGATTCTCTCATCTTTTCACTTAATGAAAAAGTTAGTTATTGTCACCTTTATTGAAAGTTATTGTATCAATGTCATTCATGAATGAAAGAAAAAAGTATGGTGTTTTGCCATGAAAGAAAAAAATAAGTTGTTATGCTATGAAATGAAATAGCTTTGGCAGACTCGCTAGCAATTGCTCAATTCTTATGACTATTCCAGTAAGTTAGTAGATACCGGTAAAGCTTATTACTGGCTAATACACTGTTAAAATGGCCAGTGGCAAACACCATACATAGACACTTTTTGTGGTGGAGGTAAACTTAGTGAGAAATGTTAGTCAGTTTAACCGTATCAATGTCATTCACGAATGGCCAATTAACTGTTAAAACGGCCAGTGGCAAAAGAGAATTCATTCAGGATAGACACAAGAGGCTATACTGACAACTAGCAAATGTACAGCTCTGTGCTGTAGTGGTTAACAACATATCCTTTCAAGTGGGTGACCTGGGTTCAAATCTCGAGATGACAACAATTTCTATTGCGGGCCGGCTGAACTAGGCTTGCCTGGTTTCTTGTTTTATACAGCGTTATGATTAAACCTTTTTCTGTAAAAATGGTTTGTTCTAACAACAGCCAATCAATGATACCCTAACAGTAACAGCCAATCAGAGAGATACCCTAACACCAGCGCCAACACAACTTTGTTAAAGCTGCACTATGTAGGATTTCTTCAGTAAAAAAAACGTTCAGTGCCAGTGGAATGTCAATTAATAAATTTTGGAGCACGCCGCTACTTCCCAGCCAACTGTGTTCCAGCCAATCACCTTCTGCGAGGCAAGCTTTCCTCCTTGGCTTATTTTGTGAACACACTTTTTACCTGGATGACATACATAGCATAAGTATGCCATAAGGAGTGAAGTTCACTTACTGTAAGAAACTATAATGGCAGCTAGAGACCAGGACGACAAACTGTCAATTCCTCCCTTGTCTACTACAGCATACACTACGAAAACAGCAAAGAAGCAAAAGAAGACTTAGACCAACTCTAACAGAAACCCTAAGCTAACGTTAGCAAGGCTAAGAAGAACGTCAACCTCTGAGTTAGCACTTTTTTTTGGAACAAGTAATTCCATTTTGTATATTTTTATTCGGGACATCTTTCTCTATTTGGCACTGGTGTGGAACCACTTTCAGACTGGTGAGTAACTGCAAAATGCTGCAATTGTTTTTTTACTGAAAAAAATCTTACCTAGTGCAGCTTAAACAAATGGTCAATTTAACCAACATAAATTTGTCTAACTACAGTACTGCAGCTATCTTGCTAAAACATTGCCACCATGCAACCAAAACTAGGAGCACAGAAATGGAAGGACAAATCTAAAAGAGAGCGTCAAAATATGTGTAGCAGTTATGTAATGGCTGATTGGGACTGCATAGGTTATGAATTGAAAAGATGTGACATAATTAATTGCCTGTGTTGAAAACAAAGGGATTTGAATGTGGCCTAGTTATGAATTAAAACATTTAACAATAAAACGTTTATGACCTGTTTTTTTTACAGTAATATAATTACCATTTATAAATTTTTTGGCCCGTGGTTTGGGTCCTAAACATTCAATTCTGTCCCTGGCCTGTCATTCCTGTCGGCGTCCCTGTCTTGAAGCACAAATACTCCATCGGAAGAGGGTGATCAGACGCCACTTGGATGTTTTATCATTCCCTAATGATTATCTGTTTGAGTGTTACAATTTTTCTCAGGACTGGGTCAGGACTGGGTCCAGGATGAAATGACTGAGGGGGCATTTTTTATCAATGGGCAGGCATATCTAATTCATATACCATTTGCAGTGTTTAGAGGGAAACAAAACGGGGATGGGCACAGATTCTATCTGGGGTGGATCCGGGCCTGATTTATCTGAACAATATGATTAGCTCTCATATCGTTCCTATGACACATCATGGACATGCTCTCAGTTTGGAAAAAATTCTTTGTGTTGCAGTTTTCTGTATAAAGGTGACGCTGAGCATGTTTCCAAGGCAACCGTCTGTCGGGCTGTCAGAGATGTGACTCTTACACTGAAACATTTACTGTACACTTTTTTAGTGTTCCCAAGTCACAGACCGACAAGGCTCATCAAAGAAGATTTCCACAATATAGGCCCATGTTGAATGTAGCCACTGAAAGGTATTTAATTAAGTAGGGGAGACTTAACAACATCACAATTGCTTGTACTGAAATTATAATACTTTTTTGTTTGAAGTATATTTTTATATTTCATCTTCAGTTGCTGCTAAGTATGCTGTTGGGTTGAACCTGCATAAATAGATAACCTCACTTAGTCCAGGCACGCGAACCCGGCAGTGAAACTGCCCAAAAGTGACTAAACTTCCTGAGGAGACTGTAAAAACTCTCACCGACTTCTACAGGTGTACCATTGAGAGCATCCTCTCAGGCTGCATTACTGCCTGGTACGGAAGCTGCTCCGTCTGCGGATTGCGTCATCGGCTGCCATCTCCCCTCCGTGCAAGGCATCAACCATACACGATGCCATAGGAAAGCCAGAACATCATCAAAGACTACAGTCACCCAGGCTATGGTCTGTTCACATTGCTATTGTCTGGTAGACGCTACCGGAGCATCGGGGCACACACTTCCAGACTCACAAGTAGTTTTTTTCCCTCAGGCCATAAGGCTCCTCAACCAGCAACACTGATCTATGATCACACTGATCACACATGAACATTCCAAATGCTCTGATGTCTTTCCCTGTACATTCAATGTTCTTTTGAATATACCATTCAGACATATTACACTCACATTATATTTATAATATTCAGTAATTCTACCCATATTGTTCATATTCCCCATCCTACTCTCTTTAAAATTGCTGCTAGTTCACATTGTTATGTATATTATTGCTATTTTTTTGCTTTATATATTTATTAATTCTTACTAGATGTTGTGTGTCATGTCACAGGAATTTCACTGTTCACGCTGTGTCATTCAGTGCATATGATAAATAAACTTTGAACTTGATATTTCACCCACACACACACATTGAAACAGCAATTTTCTGCCACACTAGCTTACATTCTTTTGCTGCTGCTACTGTATTGTTTTTTTCTTGAATGTATACTCATATTCTGCATTTGCATTCCTTAATATTTCTAACTCCACTGGGGAGAAGTACAGGGCTCGATACCTTTTTCTTCTGTTGCCATGATGAATCATGTTATCTGCATTCCATTAATGAGGGCTTTTTATCTCCTCATACACGTGCTTTACTCAGGGTTACCTTAACTCAGAGTTGACCGAACTAACTGTTACCACCTGTTCTGAAACCGTCAACTCTCAGTTTAACAGCTTAGAGTCAGTCAACCCAGAGTTGTGGTTTAAACTCAGCAGTGGATAGAACTGAATCCACAAGTTATGACACAATCCCATACATTACCCAATGAAACATTAATCATCACACAAAACATCCTAAATACAACCATATGTTGTTAGATAAGGCAGAAAACAAGCCTACTCTACAGGTCTCGATCAATTTTAGATGTGCAACAGTTTTTATGAACCAGACTTGAAACAAAGGCTATTGCACTTCAAACGATATGTAGACAGGTTGCTTAGGATTACAACAGCCTAGTTCACACTCTTGAGATTACTACCACAAATGAATGTCAAATGTTAGTTTTAGCTGTTTGGCATTGTGGTCATGTGGTGACTGCCTGACTTTGTGAGAAACAACATTGAGCAGTTGCCACCTCTGCCACTTTACATGTCCCCACCGGCCCTGATGACAGGAAAGAGGAAAACAAGTCAGACGGCAAAGGAAGTGCATGAGATTCTGACACTCCATTCAGACCAACATTGGCGGAAAGAGAAATGACAGAGAGAATAGAAGAAGAGAAAAATGAAAACAATGGAAGAAGGCAGATATATCTAGTGCTGGAGAGGATGCCTCTCCGTCCAACTAGGGCCTGATTATTTACATTATTTTTTTTTTAAAGGAGATTGGACCCACCCTCCTTACTTTTACTGACAGCAGGAATCAGAGGGAGACAGGTGGAGACACAGAAGTAGAAATGTGCACTGAACCCTGGTTTCCAGCGTGGAGCCCCATATATGCCCGGGATTCAGGAGTGTTACCACTGAACTCTGGTCTTTAGTGGAGAGCCCCATAATATGCATGGTGTCAGGAGTGTTACCCCTGAATCCTGGTCTCCAGCAAGGACCCCTATATATGCATGGTGTTGGGAGTGTCACCACTGAACCGCGGCTCAGCACAATGTTAATACTAGTGGCACAATGTCCTATATATGCATGGTGTCAGGAGTGTTGACTCCTGTGGGGAGCCCCATTATGTGCAGGGTGCAGGGAGTGTTTCCACTGAACCCCGGCTCAGCACAATGTTAATACTTGTTAGGCGCTAACCCCCCATAATACATTCACCCACTCCCAGCAGCTCTTAAATTAGACCTATAGCACTACTCTGAGATACCATACCACATGCAGAGACTATAGCAACAATACACTCTACTGTGTCTTCGTGTTTTGGGAAGGAGTCATTATGTGCGTTTCTGTGTGTGTGTGTCGCTAGTTCAAAGAGTTGGACATGGTTGAGCTGAGCACAAAACCCTGGAGTCATTGCCGTGACAGATCAGGGATTTAAAACTAGATGGGAGAATACGTTTTCATTAACAGTAAAAAAAGGCTATGAGAAGAACATAAAGCTGTGTTTCCTTATTCATTGAATGGATATAAAAAGTTAGGTCTCCAAAGAGCAAAACCACATTCTCTGCATCTGATTACAGACAGTAGCGTTTGTCCCTGGTTGTCAAAAGAAGGAAAATGACAATTCAATTCAGGCAAATCAACAGCCTATATTTTTGTCAAATACCATTAGACTTCCAAAAGATTCACAAGGAGGGGGAACACTTCATCCAAACATTTCAACAACGCGAGCTAACAAATTCAACACAACAAAAATCAAGGACTTACACGAAGCATTCAAGTGCCCAAGTATTTACGACGACTGCATTTACATACAGATAATGCTCTGCCAAAAAATTACGGGGCATCCCGAACAGACTCTTCAGTAGTGATTAGTACCAAGTCATTGTGCTTATTTTTCCTCTGCTCGTCTTTCATATCTTCTTTTTCCTTTTTTGTCAGCAAAGGCAATTCATTTCTGAAAAGCCTTGATGGCTCGATAGTACAAAGTTGTTTTGTGAAGAGCTGTGTAAAGAGTGGGTTTGTGTGGGAAGCCTGTTCCTGTGTGTGTGCGTGTTTGTGTCTGATATCAAAAGACAGTATCCTCATGCTGAACACGTCCTTAACCTAACAGCCAGTGACGCTCCTCTCCACAGGGGGCCTTGTTTATGTTCTCGGACATGAATGTGTTTGTGGGTGTCTACACAAAGTGTGTGTTTAGGTGTGTTTTTGTGTTCTTGAACCCTGGAGTCACGCAGGCAATCCAGTGCTGCTGTACCATTAGCGTAGCTTAGATGTCGACACAAGTCAAAGAAACGGATAGTTGCATATTTAGTGATGTATCGTGGCTCAGTTGGTTGAGCGTTGCTCTCGTAACTCCAAGTTTGTGGGTTCAATTCCAGGAGTTGCCTTAATTGTGAAATTTGTCACATTTGACTTTGGAACCTTTGCTTTAGATAAAAAGGTCTGCTAAATAGCATATATTCTATAAATTATAATAAATATATAAATTATTTGATCATGGTGTTTTTATCTCTTTGCCTGCTATCCATGCAATAGATCCCTGCTTGAGGCAATAAAAACACACAATTGTTTTTGGAAACTGTTCTCATCGTTACATATTGTTAATCTTCCTATATTAATTCAAATAACATAAAAGTGATGACACAAAACTTGCAAAAAATGCAATGGAATGGAACTATAGGACTGTGTCAATTACACTGATGTTATTGTTTATGAGTGACAATATCTTTGTAATGTACCATTGATCGGGCAATAGGTTCCTACTACCTACGTGACTAAGTGCTGTAGGACACCAAGTAAACAGGGTATCCTACGGAAAACAAAATTCGGAACGGGACGAGTTAGGCGCCGCTTTGTTTCACCTGCTTAAGTGTTGTATTTTTCTCATTTGGTGCTGACTGAACACAAGCCTGCCGTTTGTATGGATCCCACGCCGGCTATGACCTCATGTGTTGCTGCCAGGCTTTGATTGGGTCAGAGGATGTCTAGCAAGCAGGGCACTCAGCTAGACCTAGCGGGGTGGGGGGGGGCTAATGCTGCCGAGAGTAGATATAGCGACCTGAATTTTGGTCAAGATGATTCAAGAAGATTGGTCAATTAGCAAGGGACAGACAAGGTCACGGCCGTAAGTCTCTGTTCAGAAGTCCTTATCGCCTGTCAATATCTGAGGCCTGACGGCTTATGGTGTCATCGAGTCCTTTCTGCATTTCGGTCAATGTCAGTATCAGAACACCGTTGACGTCCTCGAGAGGTGCTGCCTTTCATGCCAAGTTTAGTATCACCTCCATTGTCAAGTCACAGTAACAGTAAAGGACTTTAGGTTGTTGTGGCCTTCGTTGAATAGCATGATGCTTGTTTTCCAGTTCGTATTAAACCTCTACAGTGCGGGACGCTCCAACCAGGGTCGAGACTCAATGCAAGGTGGAGTGTTTACAATCACCAAAGGGTTTGCTCACCTGCACCCACTCCCCGCCCAGCTCACCCCATCCTCTCCTGTCCTTCGCTCTCCTGTCCTTCTCCTCTATTCATTTTCGAGGATATTGTCCCTAGTCTCATTTCGAAAGCGAGAGAAGCAAGCGAAGAGTCCTCTGGATCCTCAGATCTCCCAGATGATGCTATCGGAGCCTTTTAATCCAATCAATAGGGGTAATTATAGGCAATTACAGCAAATGGGAGCGCATTGTGTCCTGTTATGGACGCGATGGTGACATACTAATTTCATATTAATGACGCCGGCTCCGAAAAATAAAAGCTATCTGTACAATGAAAGTGCGCCCGGATTCAAGGATAAAAAGTAGAAGGAGTCTTTTGTTCGCCCTGTGTTGCTTTGCCCACACAAACATGCATTTAATGGACCGACAAGACCTAATTTTAGATTGCAAATTCATTTTCTGAACTCAGAAAAGATAGAAATGTAATGGCTGATCAATTTTGTCCATAGACCTGTCCGTGAACTGCATTCTACTTCAGGGTGAATAAGAATCTACATTTCTAAACAACAGTTCATAAGGGACTCCACTCATCCTAAGCCTTTATTGTGCTTCGATCCATAATCTGTTCTCTGTAACATCTTCTCAAGGCCTATGCTGTCACAGCACCATGGTCCTGAGGAAATGACATGTAAATCTGGTAATCTGCAGACTATGACTATGACTCATCTCTGTCAGTAAGAAACTCTGGTAAGACCACAAACTTAACAGAAGGTGTCTGCCATTTTGAAGATATCTGTTGAAGGGTTGGTTGGTTTCTTATCAAATATATTAAGATAGACAGATGAAAAATGATAATTTGTTTAATTGGGTTATGTTACTATTGCTTTTTATTGAACATAAATGAGAAAAATTAAATCCAATATAAAGAAATACATTTTGTGTTTGCAGGTTTAAAGAAAAACAGTGAACAGAAAAAAATTAAGGAAGTTGAAGTATGTAAATCACTAAACTAATTTATTATTAATTTGATCATCATCATTATTATTATTTTGGTGATATTATCATTTCTTATTAAACACAGTTGCTGTTCTCATGATATTTTCATTTGTGATTTCCCATCTTTCAACTGAATGTGGTTGCCAGAGATGAGACCCAAGTGTTTCGTTTTATTTCTTTATAAGAACCCAGTTCAGACGTTGGTTAGACGGGCAGACTGGGTCACGGTCACTCACCTCATAGAGTGTGATGACGCCGTTGGTCTCGTTCGGTGCCTTCCACTGCATAAAGATCTTCTCCTCGTATGGCCCCGTTTGGATTGACTCCACCGGAACAGAGCCGGGAACTGGAGGTAAAGAACAGACATGATCTGATTGAAAACAGCTGAACCAGTTGGCGACAAAATGTAGTCCCTGAGACATTGCACTACAGTGCAACTACAGCAGCACACTCGAATCACTCAGTGTGTTACACACACAGACTAGGAGAAGTAATTCTTTACGCTACTCCACTGTTTACAGAACTCGACAGACAGGACGTCTGAGGCAGGACGGCAGATGGAAGAAGGCCCAATATAGCAGCGTTCACTCCTTCAGGAAAAGTGATTTACAAAGTGTGAAAACCTGTCAGTCATTTTCTGCACACCCAACACGTAACATTGAGCGCCGTTTCACACACGTGTTGACACAGAAACACACTGATTGGCGCCAGACAGGTCTTTGGAGGTGTTAACTTCTCTAAATGCTAACAGGGAAAACAGCGCCGGTGGCTTAACTGTAGGCCTGATGGAGTGAGTGGTTGAAGTCGAGAAAAAGCTTCCTCAGAGCTCAGTCCTTACTCCCTTTGATTTGATATTCATTTATCGTCCTCTAATGAGTTTTATTTCTTACGGCCAGAAGGAAAAGTTATGGTAATTGCTTTGTTAAAAGTCCATGTAATCCAACTTCACATACACACGGGTGTTTGCATTTCACATTCCCCTGCCTTAATCATTAGCCGGGCAAATAAGAAGAATCAGCTCCCTTTACTGTGCGAGTGGAGGCAGGAATTGGGGAATGGAAGGATGGGAACTAGACTGTTTGAGACACAGGTAAATCTTTACCGAGCATGTGTTTTTCCATAGCAACAAAATAAATAGTATAGTTTGTGAAATACATTATTTCTGTTCTATGGTGTTCTTCATATGATGAGAGCATGGGGCAAGAAGTTTTCTTTTATTTTGTCTGGTTCTATACAATTGTCTCCATCTATGCAGTACAAAACATCTATACAGTACAATTCAAGTGGTTAATTAAAAATATTTCCAGATACTATATTCAACCCCATTCAAACCAATGAGGTTTCCCAAACTTTCAAGCCAGTTATCACCTCAACATCATTTTGCAGACAGAACTTTCCAGTCCCAAGCTCTTGGTTAGGAGGTTTTTAGAGGATTGGGAGCATGTTCACTTTATAAGGAATAGTAGAATAATGGGCAGAAATGATGAGGCTTACATATGGAGCTGTGACAAGACGGCTTGTCAATATAGGGCATTAGGTGGCATGTGCCGCCATGCACATATGCAGACTTAAAACACTGAAATCATATTTTGATTGGTGATTTCAAAGGGCCTTGATTAGGCCTTGCCTGAAGAGAGTATCCAATTACTGTAACAATGAAACGCAATTAGATCTGCCTATCCATTCTGCACCTTATCCATCTCCCTCTCTCGCTCTGTGTGTGTATTTGAGGTAGGAGGCGGAAAAACAGCCTTCACCCAAAAGATAAATGCCACTGTAACACATTAATCAAAACTTGATTAACTTCCTGTCTATACAGTGTCTGAAAGGCATGTTTCATTAAGATTATAGTGAGGAGAACATTTCTCTTGTCCACACACACATACACACACGCTTACATCAACTGATTTACTCACTTAAAATTAATGAATTATTAACAATATACTAGAATGCCTCCTGGGTCTTGTAGTTAAACTGCAGACTATTACAGCAGCAGACTGTATGTGGCAGTTCATCAATAGCATTTTGTGTATCCTTGAAACCAAAAAATTGGTCTGGATATAATGACTTGCACATTTGGAAACTTATTTTAAATACCTTGAACATTTCGAGTTACATTTGACATTGAAATTAAATATAAATATGGCAATATTTAAGGCAGTGACATTTGACATGCTCTTTTTAAGACAGGGAAGCCTGATATCCTTTTCATTTTCCTTTTTATAAGGTATTAAAACAGCAAGAAATTAATTATAGATGGGTCTTTTATGTTTGATACCATACAAGAAAGAATATTCAATTAAAGTCTTGATGCAAACATACAGTATCTCACAGAAGTGAGTACACCCCTCACATTTTTGTAAATATTTGATTATATCTTGTATGTCTTATATGTGACAACATTGAAGAAATGACACTTTGCTACAATGTAAAGTAGTGAGTGTACACCTTGTTTAACAGTGTAAATTTCCTGTCCCCTCAAAATACCACAACACACAGCCATTAATGTCTAAACCGCTGGCAACAAAAGTGAGTACACCCCTAAGTGAAAATGTCCAAACTGGGCCCAAAGTGTCAATATTTTGTGTGGCCACCATTATTTTCCAGCACTGCCTTAACCCTCTTGGGCATGGAGTTCACCAGAGCTTCACAGGTTGCCACTGGAGTCCTCTTCCACTCCTCCATGACGACATCACAAAAGCTGGTGGATGTTAGAGACCTTGCGCTCCTCCACCTTCCGTTTGAGGATGCCCCACAGTTGCGCAATAGGGTTTAGGTCTGGAGACATGCTTGGCCAGTCCATCACCTTTACCCTCAGCTTCTTTAGCAAGGCAGTGGTTGTCTTGGAGGTGTCTTTAGGGTCGTTATCATATTGGAATACTGCCCTGCGGCCCTGTCTACGAAGGGAGGGGATCATGCTCTGCTTCATGTCACAGCACATGTTGGCATTCATGGTTCCCTCAATGAACTGTAGCTCCCCAGTGCTGGCAGCACTCATGCAGCCCCAGACCATGACACTCCCACCACCATGCTTGACTGTAGGCAAGACACACTTGTCTTTGTACTCCTCACCTGGTTGCCGCCATACACGCTTAACACCATCTGAACCAAATAAGTTTATCTTGGTCTCATCAAACCACAGGACATGGTTCCAGTAATCCATGTTCTTAGTCTGCTTGTCTTCAGCAAACTGTTTGCAGGCTTTCTTGCGCATCATCTTTAGAAGAGGCTTCCTTCTGGGATGACAGCCATGCAGACCAATTTGATGCAGTGTGCGGCGTATGGTCTGAGCACTGACAGGCTGACCCCCCACCCCTTCAACCTCTGCAGCAATGCTGGTAGCACTCACATCTATTTCCCAAAGACAACCTATGGATATGACGCTGAGCACGTGCACTCAACTTCTTTGGTCGACCATGGCGAGGCCTGTTGTGAGTGGAACCTGTCCTGTTAAACCGCTGTATGGTCTTGGCCACCGTGCTGCAGCTCAGTTTCAGGTTCTTTGCAATCTTCTTATAGCCTAGGCCATCTTTATGTAGAGCAACAATTCTTTTTTTCAGATCCTCAGAGAGTTCTTTGCCATGAGGTGCCATGTTGAACTTCCAGTGACCAGTATGAGGGAGTGTGAGAGCGATATAACCAAATTTAACACACCTGCTCCCCATTCACATCTGAGACCTTGTAACACATACAAGTCACATGACACCGGGGAGGGAAATTTTTTTTTCAAGGCTTGATTTGAAGTTATTTACAAAATTAGTCATTTTCTGCTTCATATGTGTGTAATTAATATCTCCACATGCATTTCTAGATGTTTGTCCCTTGTTTAAACTATATATTAACCTCCCTATTTAATAGATAGTTACCAAGTGTACATTTTACTATTTTATTCCTGATTATGTGTAGCAGGAAAGGAAATCAACAATATCTCTATGAATAAACCATTTGCTTAATAGAGTTCTTTCTTAAGATGACAGCAGTAATCAAAACTGCAAAAATAATTATTCTGTTTTTCATACTGTGCTCCATGAAAGCTGTCAAATTGAAAGTCAGATAAATCAACAGCAAAAAGTATTATTCAATCCTGACTGTTTTAAATCACTTCAGGGACCTTACAGATTTTCTTATAATAGATTGTATAACCGGGTATGCTAAAAGACAAAACATCTGTCAAGTGAGGAGAACAGGACACTGAAAACTATTTTGTATCTGAAATTGGCCACCGACAGTGTCAGTGCTAAGGTAATACTAAGGTAATCCATTGGTGTCTCTTTGGTGGAATCACAATGGTTATTTGGTTGGATGGATGTAAGGAGGCTGACTGGGCATGACAAATACCGAGTACATTCAATGCATCATTGAACAAACAATGCTAAGCCCAGACGTCGAACACTGTTGAGTCGACAGACGGGCCTACACACACAGCCACCAACCCCCATGCCCCCAAGGTCTGACTGACCAAACAAAGAGACGGATTATTATGACCTGTACACTATCCATAAATAAAGGATTAAAATGGCAGTCTATGAAGTTATGAGTAGATTAAATATTGCAACAAAAAAAACTAGTAATCACAGGGTGCATGATTAATAGTCCAGCTGTTTAAGAGCTGAACTGATAGGTGAAAGGTGGCCTGTTCAATTCCCGGCCCGGTAGGAAGGGAAAGGCCAGAATCGATTCATCAACTGGAGGGCGACTGGGTTCACGTCCTCAAGACGATCCCTATACCGTCTGGGTCATGAGCATAGCCCCACAACGCACTCACTATCCAAGGGGCACTGCAATGCAGCTCGACCCTGTATTCGTCTCAACTGTATGTGCAATTTCTACCTACGAGGGGAGTAAGAACAGCGCAGATGCATTTGTTGTTCTCCGATACATATGACCAGTTAAGTTGTACTATAATATAAATTAAACAATACAAATAGCAATAATCTGTTGAATGTTGTAGACAACAACAAAAACAAGTTACATGTACATTTGCATTGCAGTACAACACATTGGGTTTACTTGCGTGTCCTGAAGTAAATAGAATTAAGTGATTCAAATCAAACCACTCAAATCAAATCAGCTTGTATGTAAGCAGGTAGGTTAAGATAATGTCATTCAGTGATGTTTCTACCTTAATTAGAACCTCTATTGCAACTACAGATATATTTCAGTTTCATTAACCAGGGAAAATAGGGAGCCTTTAAAACTGGAAGCATATTTGCGAGACGGCGCGTAGCGCTGTAAAGCTAAAGGCATTACAAAAGTTCAATTAGCACCACTGAGCACAGTCAGTTTGCACTAATTACAAAAACACAGGGATAAAAAAACAGATGTCATCGGTAGAAAAAAAAACTATTAACACCTTTCAAATGCTGCCACTCTCAAATAGTACGGGACCTCATGGCAGCACAGTGGTGTGTTTATCAAAAACATAATGCAATGAGAAGGAATTTAAGGAATGAGTATATTATAATGCAGAGATAATGGCAAGTTCTACAGATTCTTTTGTTATCCAGTCACACAAATACAATTCATTTTAGAATATTAATTAATGGTGTAGTCATATTGGATTTTTAATTCATTGATAACAGGGGTATAATCAGTGCACATTATACAGTTATTACAAGTGAATCCTATAATTGCGTTTTTAATTAATGCAACAATTAGGAACGTGCTATGATTTCATCAGCAGCTCTATCAAGCTAATGACTTTACAGCAAAGTATTGCCAAGAAAATGGTAGCTTTTCTATTTAGCCATTCTAAGAAGTATGCTCTCATCTGTTATAGTCTGGTTTGAGATAGAAAAAATATTTGGATGTGTTGGCCTTGCTTGAAAGCAATGACATTTTAGAGTTTAGAAGTTCTCATATACTGCAAAGAAAAGATCCATTGACCCTGATCCCCCCAATAAACAATACAAACATAGGCTGTTGCAGCCAGACAATACTTTACATACAAACAGCCTAAATATGAATAGTTTCTAAATTAGCAACAATTGCTAGTCGCTTCAGGTGAACATAAAACACATGGATTTGTATGGACACAAATGCCCACCCCCTTGCTTTTAGTCCCTTGTAGCAAGTGTACATGGCAGTACACACTTGCCAAGCTGAAATAGCTCACAATGCACCAGGATCACTGCCTTTGTCATGGTGGCTATAGTTCAATGAGTATAACAAGCTGAGAAAATAGTGGAGGTAGTTGTTTCCATTCATTGCAAGTAGACGACTTGCTCAGGATTCAACCACTGTGTTTCAACAATTCTTCAATAAAAATGACTTACTTCTTCTGCTGTGTTAAGGCAGTCTTGCACACAAACAATAGAGAGAAGCCTGCCATCTACTGTGCTGGAGCTCCGTGAACTCAATGCATGATTGAGCATCATCATTCTCTGCTTCCGGTTTTTAGGTATGTGTTTTTAAGAAAATACACAAGGCAAAATGGGCTTGAGTGGCTCAGTGAGACAAAAAACAGTCCGACACTTACCATCCTCCTCCGTCTGCTTGACAATCTCCTCACTCTCTTTGCTGCCCTCTGGGTTGGCGAGGACCAAGCGGAGACGTACGGTGACAAAGGGCCTCAGGCCCCGTAGGGTGTAGTGGGATGATGTTGGGATGAGTTCCTCGGTAGAAAACTCCTGCTGGTTGAACACATACTGGTACTGCACGGTCAAGTTGTAGCTGTGGCAACGCGTCACAGCATAACCAAACGTCTCCCACTGTAGGGTGAGCTGGCGGGCCCGGATATCCACCACATTAACATTCTGAGGCCCATGGACAGGATCTGAATGAAGAGGGAGAGTAACCAAGGTTAGACTAAGCAAATGTCATAATTTCCAAATTGTGGACTGCTGGAAAAAAAACATGACACATAACAACCCGTGGAATATGCCAGAGCTTTTGCTGTATGATCTAAAAGAAACTCTATAAAATACATTGAAGATACTTAAAATAATAAATTACCAAAGTTAAATAGATTTTCTGTTAATTACCAAAATGACTGAATATTACAGTAACTTTGTTAATTATCAGTAGTTTCTTGGGGGTCAAGTTAGGGGGAAAAAACTGATCTCTTTTGATTTATTATGCTGATATATTGTTTGTCAGTGTTTATCACAAACACAAACCCAAAAATAATGTATTATACAGATCACATTTTCACAAACACAAACTCCAGTATAATTTTTTATAGGGATCAAGTTTTTCTCCTTTTGTAAAACTATCTTTCCCCATGGACGTTCATGGGACCTTCGCAGTATTATCCATGTGTCATAGAAAATGCATCATGCATGACTGAATGACCAAAGGATTGCTCAAACAAAGCTCTTTAGCCTTGAAGGTCAGCCTAATTCCCCTAGATTAGCTAATAACAACAGCTAAATTCCATAAGAATCTGGGAGACAAAACTGCCCTTCCATTTGGGTTCTTGTTTGGGTGCGTCTGGGTGGGACTTGACATTTCAAAGGTTTTGTCTCATTTTACAAGATTAATAGCCCGTTGTGTAATCTTAACAAGCCAAACACTAAGCGAGTAAACAAACTTCTGGCATATGGCTGCTTAGGACACAAACCAATTGAACGGGTTCAATCTTATAACCCCTTAAATCTCCTTACATCTTTTCAATGGCATCCAGATAGGCATTTATACAATGTCTGAATAGTTTATCAACTGGACATCTAGTACTTGCTTTTGATGACAATTAATGATACTCCAGAAATAATAGAACAGAAAACTTTAGCCATTGCAGTTTTCATAAACTGTACAGTGAACAAAATATGTACAGCTAAATCAATGTTTTCATACGTAACTGCTTTTTCCACAGAACACAGTAACTTGACAGATTTCTCACGCTGACAGATACCTTGAGAGATACAGACTTCTACATTCTTAGAATAAGGCCTCACAATAGTGTTGGAACTGTATACAGCCCAATTATGTGAATTGATGGAGAACAATGCTGAACAACAAAATCCCAAATCCCCAGGTTTCATGGGACTGATTAGAGCTAATCTAAGGCTAATCTTGGTTAATTTCAGAAAGCAGCTCTAAGAAGATTGCTCTTTCAGTCTGGAAAAATCCAATAGGGGGAACTCCCCAGATCAGCAGACCAAGGAAAAATTGTGACCAAAATCTGTGACGTTACAACTTTGTTTTTGTCAGTGAAATCGATGAAGGCTCCCCTGATCTTAACAAATGGCTTGGTGATGGCTGTTGTTATTTAATACAGTACCTACGTCCCCCTGTTCTTCCTCCAGCTCATCTCAGCTCTTTACCCTAATGAAGCAGACAATTACAGGCAAGGGATGGAGAGAGTGAAGGCAGCTAGCACGGGACAGGACTCAAGTGTCATTAATCAGGGCATGTGGCAGTTGGGCAGTGGTTAGCACACACTGAGAAGGGGCAACAGGGAGGGTTGCTATTCCACAGGTGGGACAACTCTACCCCAGGTAGGGGTGTGGGGTATGGGGTAGCATCCCAGCTGATTGATGAGCCGGGAACAAGAACATTAATCACATACTTTGGGGAGCTCTGCCGAGGAGAACAGGAGGATGGAAATCAATCTTAATGCCAGCCGTGGTTCTCCCTGCCGACACTCCACCACATTCATCACAACAGCCTCTCCTCAGCAGAGCAAATGGGAAATAGCGAACAATAAACATATCAATTGGTGCCCACAATAGAGGACCTGGGTATTATAAGCAGCACAATTCCAAACGATAGACAAAATACAATAACATACAAATAGGTTAAGTCAATGTGCCTGGCTAGACTGCCAGCATTTTATATCACTGGGAACTTGAGGGACAAACCAGAAGGAACATTGCAAGCAGGGCCATATAAAGGCCACATAGTGGCTTCAGTGCCCCAAGCATTCAGTAGCAAAAGCTTTGTAAACACAAAATCATCCCACACAGATACAGTACGGGACTTAAAAAATGTTGATTAACCCGACTGCAAGCAGATGTCCCAGCAACTTTTTTTTGTTTTTTAATTGCTCCCTGACACTTTAAACGATGGTATGCCAGACATGTTTGAAAAGCAACTCCAAATTTGGAAGGAAAATGGCACATTTTAATTTAGCAACATTGTATCTGCGTGACAGACTCTACATTATCTAACTACTCTCTGCCAGGGGCTCCGGGTAATTTTAGAGTTAGAATGAAAAAATAGTTCCAAATCAAATTCAGGGCAGAGCATTCTAGTCATATCCAATGGAGAGAGGTTTAAAGTGATATTAAATGGAGCCCATTGCCTCTAGGTGAAGTAGCCGGAGCAAAGGTTTAATTCAAGGACAATGGGAGAGCAATGACAGACTGCCTCGGTTAAAGAGAGACTAGCTGAAACGTGGGCTGTGGAAACTACCAACAAGGAATTGTCAAGTTCCCAATGAATTTGCAAGCTATTTGAATAGCTGGGCAACCTACATTTGTACTAGCACCCCCAACTGCTCCATCAGGATAGAATCCCGCCCATGTCTAGCCTTCATTGAAAACGATTGGGCCAACCACTCCGTCAGGATACAATCCCGCCCATGTCTAGCCATCATTGAAAACGATTGGGCCAACCACTCCGTCAGGATACAATCCCGCCCATGTCTAGCCATCATTGAAAACGATTGGGCCAACCACCCCGTCAGGATACAATCCCGCCCATGTCTAGCCATCATTGAAAACGATTGGGCCAACCACTCCGTCAGGATACAATCCCGCCCATGTCTAGCCATCATTGAAAACGATTGGGCCAACCACTCTGTCAGGATACAATCCCGCCCATGTCTAGCCATCATTGAAAACGACTGGGCCAACCACCCCGTCAGGATACAATCCCACCCATGTCTAGCCATCATTGAAAACGATTGGGCCAACCACCCCGTCAGGATACAATCCTACCCATGTTTAGCCATCATTGAAAATTATTGAAAATTATTTGGTCTGTCTCGTGCTGTGAGCATCTTTAAGGAAGCATTTTGTGATGAGGTCCTAAACACAAGATAATATTATATATCAGAGAAGCTCAACAACATTTTCTTTCACTCTAATAAATAATATCCAGAGGTTCAGAAATTATTTGATAAGGAATGTGTACGTTATACACAATTAGTTGGATATTACATTGAAAAGGTAACATAAAATGTTCAAGGACTTTTACAATGAGAACAAAAAAAATCACAAACTGTTGCAACATTAATTTACCCTATAATTGTCAAGGCCTTGAGAAATCCCCTCTTTATTTCACTTGACAGTCATTGTACCACAGCAAACACTGCAATGTCCCAAAATGTCCCCTTCACTTAAAAGCAATTCTCAAACAACAACACAGATTCAGTGGTGAGACGCTGTCCCACTTAGTTCGATAGACCAAGAGATTGCAATGCCTGGTTGGTAATTGTAACTAAAAGGTACGCTCAGGCCAGGACCAAATGCTGTTTGCATGCGTACGACAGATGACAGCAGATGGAAGGCGAAATCCTAGGTTTTTCTGTCATGTCAGGGAGGTACTGACGTTGGTTGTAACCTTAGTGCAAATAAACACACAATATCATATAGACTAGAAAACACTATTTACATATCAAGAATTTAGCAGATGCACTCATCCAGAGTTATAGAAGTGAACAATTGATATTCATACTGGCCCCCATGGAAATTGAACCCACAACCCTGGCGTTACATGTGTCTCTTACCAAGAGAGCTACAGAGAACAGAACATGCTCTTAGCAATGCAATAGAACTTTGTAGTCTACACTTTTATCAAGCATTTATGGAAAGATAATACTGACTTGTGTGAGTCTATCAATAAAGTGCACAGGCCAAGCAGGAAAATACAGCCCACTTATTTGTGGAATCACAAATGAGTTTTCCGACCTTTAGTACAATAGTCCAGCACTTCCACCCCGTGGCAAAAAGCCCCCGACCACATCCTGTGACATTCTAAACCCCTATCATTTGAGGTTTGCTATCTCAGTTTAATGAGGGACCCCCCCCCAGCTGGAAAGGCAGTCAGGCAGCTGTCAGAATTGACGTGCACTTTCTGACTGTTAAAGTGCATGTGTTGGCTGGGCGGTCCATTTCCTGGTCACAGGTTACCCTTTAAAGCGCAGGACAATTAGGAAGCCGAAGTGGTGGAGCGGAGTAGAAATGTTACCTTAATTACTTGCTGCTCCATGCCCCGGGTGGCTCCCCGCCAATCCGTTCACAGCCCGGCCAGTCAATACATTCATTGATTAATCTGCCTAAACACAGGTTATAATTTGTACAGACATGTTCCTGTGTAGAACTAACATTATGTTAACATTAATTGAGACTCATCAAAAAGAAAATAATATTTAGGTTCTAAGATAAAATATTGCAGATGAGAGCCATGTTATTCAGTTTTTTTACACTTATTTCATGATATATCTCGCTGTTGTCAAACCAGGATTCCCCTTTAAAACATTGCTACATTGTTTCAAACAGCTGGGAGGTCTTTATGAAAGAGGTTGGTATCATGATTAAAAGTGCACTGCTTAATAGACTCAATTGCTCTCCGCTTTCATCCACTTGGCAAAAGCCTCTAAGCCTCGGCATTTTATCAGAGGTATGTACTTTAGCCTATGGTCCCTGAACCTACTTGATTCCTGCCCATTTGTGCAACAGCTCCGGAATATTTTTCCCTGACATTTAAATCCTTAGACGTGAACATCAATTGCCCCCTCCAAGAAAGAAAGTGTTGTGTATTCTTCTTCCAAAATGTACAACTTCAAAACGAAAGAGTGGTAGTGGGCGGGGAGAGAGAGAGCAAAAAGTAATCTAAGTCGGGGTGGAAGCAAGACTGTAGATTGATGGCTCGGAAGACTACACAGCTAGCATCATATCCATTCACCACCACTACCGCCTCCACCAGCACCGCCGGCTGCCTGCCGCCCACCCCTTTCCCCACAAGGGTCGGCATCGAGAGATCCTTCTGGTTATTATTGTGCTCTCCCTCCAGTGGAGTCGGCGAGCTGAGAAAGCAATCACCCTTCCCCTCAAAATCAATCAGACTGGCACTCATTCCAATCATTTAGCCTCGCTGGAGGAAAACAACTTACTCCACTCGCTGCTTCCCCCGGTAATGAGTTCTCACAATGAGGATCATGATGCATCAAATGCCCACAGATAGATTCCCAGGTACCCTCACTCCTTCCAGTTAGAGCGCGGGGGAACAAACTCGTATGTTTATGAACCGGGAAAAGAGTGTCTACCCTCTGTGCCTTTGTAAGCCAATCAGTTCTTGGAAGAAGTAGAAGCTGGTCTCTAGATGGCAAGGCTTGGCTCTGTAGAAGTAGTCTTTATAGCGGTAATGATATGAAAACACTGGTTCAAAGAGCTGGAGCAGACTGGGGCCCTGTGCTGTGTTCATTCTGAACCTATGTCTTAACCTGCATTTAAGCGTACATCAAAGCGCAAATCAGCCACACGCCAGATGTAAATTATCATTCTTAAACGTGTCCTAAAATATCATTTTGAATTGCATAATAAATTGCAGCTCGTACCAAGCTATTTGCAAATGATGGAGGTTACCATATTCCTGGTTGAAATTATTATGTATATTTTACCAGGCAAGTTGATTGAGTGCACATAATGAATACAGGTATCAAGCTGGAAGCAATTAAGGTTGTCTTGATAAAGAAAAGAACAATGGATATTTCACCTTCCGGTTCAATAATTCAATATGGCAATCTTTCGGTCAGTTGCTAAAACTGCCATGCTACCTGCCACCCTCTCTGTGGATCTGTGGATCTCCAATGGCCACTTCTTAGTCGTTCTGACGAGTCTTTCCACTTGGCCGTGACTAATGAAAATATTGACAATGACTCTTCGCTCTTGTCGTAAAACATGACCATCACTGAGTAGCCTAGATGTGATTGATCAAACAGGGACTAGGTCACTCTAATGATCTGGCCAAGGCCTTATGTCACAATCCGTCAGGTCTTGTCTGAGAGAAAACCTGTCAAATGGCAGAGGGGAACAGTTCATCAAAGGGCTTGTTTAAGTATGTCTGTGTGAGCCTGCATGCCTGTAAATTACATTTGGCTCATCCCTTTATTATGAGATTTAGTACTATACAGTCTGAAGCTTGTCAGGAGTTCTCTAACTTTCAGTCCATCGTGCAATCTCCAACAAAGGATAATTTGAGGACAAGAACTTAGATATTTCTACTGAGAATTGAGGACAGTGTTTTGTCGGAGTAAATGGAGAATGCTGACATGAAAGTGTTGGGGATTGACTCAGTGGGGGTTAAAATTTGGGGGGCAAAGTGACATGTGGCAGGATGCAATTTGAGCAGGTAATCAGGTGAACTATTTTGATATTTTAGATTTTTTTTAATTTTGATTTTTTTAGAGTTTTGAGCAGCCGTCTCCATCGGCACTGAATGGCTCCTGGCAGTCCATGACGCTGAAATACATGTTAATTGACGTTTTAATAAAATGTGGCAAAGGTTACCATATTGTTATTCCTCCCCTAGCGAGTTTCTGTAGTCCTAATTTCTTTACCCAGTGACCTCACCACAAAGGCCAAGAGAGTGTTATTATGCGCTAATCAAAATGTAGTCCGCATTTGTTGTTGCCACAGCAACAGCCATCACTTCGTCCTCTGCTGCAAATACAAACCATTATTTTCAAAGTTATTTGTGGAGGTAATAACAAACTGGAATCGAAGCAAAAACAGTGTTATTCATCCGTTTAAAATAACACCTCACACATTACACTGGGTTCTATAATGTTGGATACGAGATGCGTTTGAGATGTCCTCGCACTCTCCATCAGCTCAACATGATAAGGTGATTTAATTAGACTATTTGGTGAATAATAGTGATTTATTTTATCAAATCTTTTATCAATGGAAAAATTATGGAGAAGTGCATTTCCTCCTAGACTTGGAAAAAAAAGCATGCTTCCCTGAGGAAGTCCATGGAATACAAATAATTTATTAGGGGTGGGGAATCGCTGTAAATCATTAACGTCGCACAACCCCTTTAAACCAGTTAAATGCCTTGTTTGGCAGAGGGCTAATGGCACTAAGTAAGTGTAGTAGCTTGAGTGTAGGGATGACTGATTAAAACCTCACCATAATGTTGATGCATGAAATCGATATTATATTGAGCACACCTCTGGCAAACGTTCCCTTAGGTTTTTCTTCAGTTTATTGTAATGTTGCTACAATACATAACAACTCTCTGCATAAGGTGTCCCATGCTAAATCACATGAATGTAAAATGATACCTTTTTCAACAAAGAGTAATCCTATACTGAAGCAGAAAGGGACACATTTTTGTGTTTTACCCTCAAGAAATAGAGACACATCGGAAGATGTACTGGGAATGTACTGCACTCTGGACTGGACTTTGATCACACAATGAAAGGGGCATCTACCTGTCAGCCATTTCTGCCCAACCTTTTATCTTTATAGTCATAAATCAAGAGACACATTGGTGGGAAACATATTCAGGGCTTCAAAGTTCTTTTCCCTGACTATGTGTTGCCTGCTCCACTATAGCTCTCTGAGTGCTGGCTAGATGAGCCCGAACAAGCAGTGCTCTGTCACACACAAATTACAGGGAGAAGAAAAAGTACATTGGCCAGAGATGGAATCAGATTGTTGCTCATTCCATCAAGCTCCATACAAGCTATGTGTGAAAAATAAAATGTAAAGCAAATGATTTTAACAATGCTTGGGCTCCTATAAAAGCACTCTCCTCTGGGGATACTTGGAGTTTAATGTCATCCTCTGACTGACAGACTCATATCAAACCTTTTTTTTAGGCCATCATCCAGGTCAAAGTTTACTCCCCTCCAAGCTCAAATAAAGATGGTGTTAAAGGGAGGTTGCCTAAGAACATTTCACCCAGGAAATTATAAGGTCTGCCATATATGAATAAATTATTGCCTTAATGCAGACCCCTGTGTTTGATAGGCAATGCTTACTGCCAAAATCCCTGAATTTGTCTTATTTTGTGAAAGTAGTTTCTTCTGAGTGTTGCCACTGATTCTGTATATGGTAACTGGCAGTCATTTCATGCTGATCGACTTCATTCACTGGCAACTTGTTTTGATAGACTGTGGGGACATCAAACGAGGCAGAAAGCCATGTTCACTTGCAAAGCAACAAAAGAAAAGACCACTGACCTTGTCCCTGATGACAAACAGAATAAAGGTCCAGGTGCAAAAGACTCAAAATTAAGTGAAGTGGAAAGGGAAAAAAAGGCTGTATTTCTGAGATTTGATTGAATGCGTGTGAATAAGGGATTTTCAATGTAGTATCACCTATTGTGTCTAAAAAGTGACATCTTACTGCAGTACCGCAGTTGAAGGGACTGGGCAAAGGAGAGCACTGTTACATGGTATTATTGATGTCAATAATTTGGGTTTGGGAGAATTAGACTATTTAGCATAACGAGGCCTAAGCATCAGATGAAATACGCCTTCTCTGGTCTATTCAGGCCACTAATGAACCAGAAATTGGAAAGAAGTTTCAGAACAAAGAACCAGAGCAAGGCGACTGCATTTAACAACTTTCCCTCTAATATAAACATACTTCATTATGAGGGCGTCACTGCACCTCACTCTCGCTTTGTGGCATTGTAGCAGCTTTCTCATTTTCTTCATCCTTCTCAGAGAAGCCTATTAACAGGATCCCGTTTGTATACACGGTTGAGGGTTGTAACACTTCTCTCTCTTTTTGTCTTTCGCTGCTGTTAGTAAATGTGCATTTGGTTTCCACGGAGCCATTGGACTTGTGTTGCAAAATATCTGATAGGGAAAGACCTGGGCCACGCTTTTTCTTTCAATGTGCAACGTGTCAACATGTTCTTTGCTAGCTGTCCTTTAAATAGCAAGAGGCGGAAGCTAGTGCTTCCTCTCTAGACACGGCGGTGCATTGTGGGATTGTTGATGTGCTGTACGCTGCTTGCTGTTACCTACCTGGCTACCTGCCAAACTTTTTCGAATTTACTCTATGTAAACTAATCGGTTAAATTCTACTTTAAGAGTTTACCAACGCAATATTTTTATCTGTTGACCTTTTTACCCAACTTTTCTACACCGGGACTCTATTTGGATTTAATTAACAGAACTACTCACCCCTGAACACCCGAAGCTAAGTACCATTACTATGCCTTATCACTGTAATTGTTGTAGCTACAACACGGAGGAGAACTATCATCTTCAGGTAAAGATAGCAGAGTTAGAGGCTCGGCTTCAGATGCAAATGTCAGGCAAGAATTATGTTAGTGTAGAAATGGAAAAAACTGCGTCTGTGCCACCAGGAAGAAACGACAGTGTTGTTAGCCCCCCGGCACTGCTCCTGGGCAAGAACTTTCTCTTGGTCACTGGGAAGAAATGCCGTCGACCAGTTAAACCTGGATCGCTGCTAGAGCCGACTGAGATTTTCAACAGGTTTTCCCCACTGGAGTCGGAGTCAAGGCCCGAGCCGTCTTCGGAGGGGAACGATCGGCAGGCATTTTCTACCGGTGGCCCGGAAAAACTGAAAACTTTAGTCATCTGCGATTCCATTACCCGCAATATTAGACTAAAGAATCAGCCGGCGATCGTACACTGTTTACCGGGGGGCAGAGCCACCAACGTAGCCGCAAATCTGGGCTTGGTGCTAGCGAAGTCTAAAACTGGCAAGTATAGAGAGTACAGAGATATTGTTATTCACGTTGGCACCAACGACGTTAGGATGAAACAGTCAGAGGTTACGAAGCAGAACATAGCATCAGCGTGTAAACTAGCTAGAAAGATGTGTCGGCATCGAGTAATTGTCTCTGGCCCCCTCCCAGCTAGGGGTAGTGACGAGC
>JACXGI010001427.1:39464-93138 GCA_016801175.1 Esox masquinongy | reverse complement strand
ATGTTTGGGATGCTCTGGATCGGCGTATACGACAGCGTGTTCCAGGTCCTGCCAATATCCAGCAACTTCGCACAGCCATTGAAGAGGAGTGGACCAACATTCCACAGGCCACAATCAACAACCTGATCAACTCTATGTGAAGGAGATGTGTTGCACTGCGTGAGGCAAATGGTGGTCACACCAGATACTGACTGGTTTTCGGACCCCCCCGGACCCCCCCAATACAGTGAAACTGCACATTTTAGAGTGGCCTTTTATTGTGGCCAGCCTAAGGCACACCTGTGCAATACTCATGCAGTCTGATCAGCATATTGATATGCCGCACCTGTGAGGTGGATGGATTATCTCGGCAAAGGAGAAGTGCTCACTAACACAGATTTACACAGATTTGTGAACAATATTTGAGAGAAATAGGCCTTTTGTGTACATAGAGAACGTCTTAGATCTTTGAGTTCAGCTCATGATAAATGGGGGCAAAAACAAAAGTGTTGCGTTTATAATTTTGTTCAGTGTATATGGCCATACATTAGTAATATATATAATACACATATTAGTATAAGTTTGAAAAATATATGGGCACATGTTAAAATATATGTTTTTGAAATATATGTCAATATATAATATTTCCATGTGGGAATAGTCAGAGTTCTCCACATTTTGTTGTGTTATATACTTAATTTTAAATTGATTGAATATTTTTTTTACCATCAATCGAGACACAATACCCCATGATAAAGCAAAAACAGGTTTTTAGAAATCTGTGCAGAGGAAAATGATTCTCTGGTTTGATAAGACCAAAATCTAACTGTTAGACCTGCATGTCAAGCACTACATCTGGCAAAAACAAGGTACCGCTCAGTACCTGGCTAATATCAAAGCTATGAAGTATGGTGGTGAAACCATCATGTTATGGGGATGCTTCTCAGCAGCAGGGCATGAGATACTAATCAGGAGTGAATGATGAACAGAGCAAAATACACAGAGGTCTATGAAGAATGATCTGGAGCGCACAGGACCTCAGACTGGGGCAAATATTAATCTTTCAACAATGACCCCGAAGCACACAGCCAAGACTAAATATCGCAGTTTGTAGGCGCTTCTACAAATCCTGAATAAAAAGTCTGAATACTTATTTGTACACAAGAGGCTTTTTTATTTTCAATAAATTGGAACAAGCACTTTCCAAAAGCACTGTGTGTATATTTAATAAATCCATAGTAAATCCAACATGACATGCAGTGAGACTAATTAATACGACATTAGGCCAGTCAGACAGTGAGATTTCTTATATATAAAATGCAATTAATTGTAGCCATATTTTTAGTATTTAAAGTTCATTACTCTTTTATTAACATGTACATCACAGTGATGATCACACTATATTACATAAATTCAGCATTACCTATTATAAGTGGATAAGTAAAAAAATGACATCTGTAGTTATATTTCATTTGTATTTTTTTTTTATCTTGGATACAGGGGTGTGGTCAACTCATTAATAAAAATAAAGAGGATTGCCTTTCTGACAGAACATATATTTTAACTTTGTTAGGCATCACAACTCTGCCCCAGCAGACAATGAGAGCGTGGTGTCTTCAGAGCCCCGTACAGTGACACCCCTTGTGACTGCTGGTGTGGAGGTCAGGTCCAGATCAGATACCCATACACCAGCTCTTTACTATGCCTCTTTCTCACAGCCCTGCTTTGGATGAACATGGTCTACTATCTCATCAAAAATAACATTGACTTTTTAAATCTTACCACATAGGCCTATAGCCCACAACCTAAATGAGTCAATATTCAAATTGTTATGCAGAATTCAGAGTGTAAGTGTAATCTCCTGTGGGCACATTCTACAGACTAAATCACACAAAATTATTCAGAGATAACATTATTCAGAGAGACATACTGCACAATATTCCAATAAATTGTGTTGTAAATTATTTGTGTTGTATTGTATGATGTATATCGGTTACACATTCTGTAATATAACAGTGGTTGTAATAAACATGTCACTTGTATACTATATAATGTCCCTGGATCTTGTTTACTTCATCACAATGCTAGTAAAATCTTAATGGAGAAAAAACACATGATACACATTCGTATGTGACAAAGTTGATTTCAAAGTCATTGTCATGATTCACTCAGCAAGGCAGAAGTGGTGTGGTCCCAGACGCAGAGCAACAGGCAGATTTATTAAAGGGTTTGTGCAGGTAATCGTGGTCAGGCAGGCAAATGGTCGGAACATCGCAAGACAATACAGTCGGGCAACGGTACCGAAACATCAGGCAGGCGGATAGTCAAGAAGGCAGGCAGGGAGTCAAAAATGGCAGGCAAAAATATAAGGCAGGCAGAATGGTCAAAAAGGGTTAGCTACAGTCGGTACACTGAGAGGGCGAAAACAGGACAATCTAAACTGGCTTAGTATGTTGAGCAATGAGCGACAAATAATACCTCACGATGAGGGAACAGAAGTTAACAAACAAAGTAGGGTATGCTAAGTGGTATCAGGTGGGGCTAATAACAAAGGACACAAGCTACGTTAAAGATAATAGAAAATAAACAGAAACCAAAATACAAGAACACAGAAAACACGAAATGAAAAACAACAGAACAGGCAGACACGGAACCTCACAGTACCCCACACTCCACGGGCGGCTCCTGACAACCAGGCCGAGGGACAGTACCAGAGGGAAGATCCGGCAGACCGATCGACTTACCCCGCCACAGTGGCTGGGCGGGCGGCCCGGAGCAGGTGGGTTGAGTCAAGGGTCCTCCCCGAAGGCGCGAATGCCGAGATTGACGGGCTGAACAGGCAGGCTGGAACGGGGGTCCGCCCTGTGGGTGGCCTGGGACAGGTTGACCGGCAGGCTGAGATGGGGGCCTACCCCGTGGGCGAGCATGGACAGGTTGATTGGCAGAACAGGCAAGCTGGCGGGGCGTTCTACCCCGTGGGCGCGGAGCAGGACAATTGGGGTGGTCCCGGTGGAAGGACCGGATCAGCTCAGGGTCCAGAACTTCCCAGGCAGGAACCCAGGACTGCTCTTCTGGTCCATACCCTTCCCAGTCTACAAGGTATTGAAGCATTCCCCCTTGGCGGTGGGACTCCAGGATACCCTGGACTGAGTACGCAGGCTCACCGCCGACATCTAGTGGAGGAGGGGGGTTGTGCTGCGGGACCAGAGGATGTAATGGGCTGTTCATCACAGGCTTCAATAGGGTGACGTGGAAGGAGGAATGGATCCAGTATTGAGGAGGAAGCCGGAGACGGTAGGTGACGGTTAATACAACGTATATTTTTGAATGGTCCACTGTACCTGGGCGTCTGTTTCATGCAGAGGAGATGGAGCCAGATGTCCCGGGTCGACAGCCACACCCGTTGGTCAGGACGCAGGAGGGAAGTGGGACGGCGACGCCGGTCTGCGAACACCTTCTGAGTCTGGGAGGCACGTTGGAGGTGGTGATGAGCGGTCTCCCAGACCTGTTCGCTGCACTGGAACCAGTCATCAACCACAGGAACAGAGCCAGGCCCTGCCTCCCAGGGAAACATGGGTGGCTGGTATCCTAGGACACATTGAAAGGGAGTTAGCCGGGGTGAGGAGTGAATGAGTCAATTTTGCGCATACTCAGCCCAGGGTAAGTAGCGGCACCAGTCAGTGGGGTTAGTAGCACAGAGCTGACGTAGATACCTTCCAAGCTCTTCCATACCTGTGAGATGAACTGTGGCCCTCTATCGGATACGATGTCTTCAGGGATGCCGTACAGGCGGAAGACCTGCTGTAACAGGCATTCTGCCATCTCCATGACGCTAGGGAGTCATAGTAAGGGGATTAGCAGGCAGATTTTTGAAAACCTGTCAATGGCGACTAGAATAGTGGTGTAGCCGGATGAGACAGGCAGGTCAGTTACAAAATCAACGTAGAGGTGAAACCAGGGTCTCTGCAGTGCGGGGAGAGGCTGCAGCTTACCCGCTGGAAGATGACGTGGCAATTTTGACTGTGCACATATAGGACAGGACAAGACATTGTCTCTGACATCATCAGGTAGAGAGGCCCACCAGTATTGGCGGGACAGGAGTTGTGTGATGGTTGTAACCCCTGGGTGACCTGAGCTGAGTGAAGTGTGGCACCATTGTAGAAGCTTTGGTCAGATTGTGGCCGGCACGTATGTCTTACCGGCAGGAGTCTCAGCTGGCGCAGGGTCGTTGTGGAGAGCCTCCTGTATGGCAGTGTGCATAGCCCACTGAATGGGAGTTATGACACAGGCAGGTGGCGGAATGGGCTCTGGCTCTACAGAGCTGGCAGGCGGGTCAAACTAACAGGACAAAGCATCAGTCTTTATTTTCTTCTTGCCCGACTGTTAAGTGACATGGAACTGGAAATGGTTGAAGAAGAGTGACCATCTAGCTTGTCTGAAGTTTAGCCGTTTTGCTTGCTTCAAATGCTCCAGATTATGGTGTTCCGTGAGAACAGGAAATGAGTATTTCGCCCCCTTGAGCCAATGTCTCCATTCCTCAAAGGCCAGTTTCATGGCTAGGAGTTCCCGATTCACCACATCATAATTCCACTCGGGAGGAGACAGTTTGCGAGAGAAAAGGGTACAGGGGAACAGTTTGGTAGGTGTCCCATGGCATTGGGAGAGGACGGCTCCGACCCCTACCTCAGACGCGTCCACCTCAAGGATGAAAGGAAGGGCTGGATCAGGCTGGCGGAGTATGTGGGCAGTGAATTGCTCCCTCAAGCGTTCGAAGGCAGAGAGAGCAGTGTCGGACTAATGTAGGCCCTTGGTTTTCTGGCTGGTCATGGCGGTGAGAGGAGCGGCAGTGGAGCTGAAGTTCTGGATGAATCGGTGATAGTAATCGGCAAACCCCAAAAATTGTTGCAGTTCCTTCATTGTTTTGGGTTGAGACCACTATTTGATTGCCTTGACTTTGTTTTGGTCCAAACATACCTCTCTCGGAATGAGCACAAAACTCAGGAAGGTGACGCGTGGACATAGCTTTTAAAATGGCAGTTATATTTTAATTACAAACTCAAATGCCAATTCCCGTAGGAATATAGCGGTCCTAGTGTTAAGCTGTTATATTATTGTGCCGGTGGAGTAGAGTCAGTTCTCCTTCTTCATTGTAAATCCTTGTAAATCTAAGGAATGCGCTCTCTACATTTTCCTTGTCTCCTGCTCGGTTTAAACGTAGGAGGACATGAGATCTTGGCCCACACCTCCGGAGTACCCGGCTCGAAAGACTTGTTGCTGTCCCTGTCCAAAGTCCTCCTGATTGTGATGCAGATCAAGACAATACATGACGATACCAGCTGCCACTCTGCTGACCATTCCCCCTCCCAGGGTTGTCCCTGTCCTTGTCCATCTGGTCATGCTTCTGATTTGGATTAGGTTTTATAGGCTCTGGACGCAGCCTACATGCATTTATTAATTATTACAACTTGTACCCTTAAAATGTTCGCCCGGCACAGCCAAAAGAGCACTGGTTACCACTCTAAGCCTGGTTCCTCTCTAGGTTTCTTCCTAAATTTCGGCCCCTTTTAGGTAGCTTTTCCTAGCCACTTTGCTTCAACATTATTGTTGTCTTCACGTCTAGGCATGGAGGTGGAGGCAAGCGCAGGATCAAAGGAGTCTTAATGCTGAACAACAACCAAAACCGAGCGCCCTGCGCTAGTGATGGGACGCATGAAGCCGAGGCTTGCTTCGAAATTTCAACCCAGTTTGCTTGAAGCGATAGGGCAGAGGCTTGCTTCGGAGAAAAAAATACCACGTGATGGCAGACGTCACAGATTTCGAAACATGCTTGTTTTAAAAGACAAGGCGCTTTCCAACTAGTAGGAAATAGGACATTCCAAGCCTTTTCGTCAAGCATGATCGTTGTAGGTGAACGGAGTCAAACTAAACTGCTTCCCAAAAAGGAAGAAAGAACATTTGCCTCACGTTAAGCAATATTGGGGAGATTGCGGGCGTTGCGTCAAATAGTATGATTAACCTTCAAATCACAAGGATTGTAATTGAACAAAAACATGGCGTGATTCATTTACAGTATTGGAAGTTGAGTAGGCCTAACCTATGTAATATAGGCTACTGAAAGAAATTGAATAATTACAGAAATCACACAGAATCATTTAACAATTTTTCTTATCAACTTTGCAAACTACTGACAAAGCTTCTTAGCCATATAGCCAAATAAATGATTCATTTTGCCATTAAATCATTCCACAGCATTATACATATGCTAATATAATGCATTTGAAATTGCATAATTTAAAAGGGAGAATAAATGCAATTATCAACAATGTTCAAAACTGTATTTTTTATGGTGTTTAATTTCAGGAAGATAAAGTTGTTAGCGAACGGCTACTAGAATAGTGTCTGCGTCTTTTCAATCAGAAGTCTCTTTTGGCTGTGTTCACTTAAAAGACAGCTAATATATTAAACTTTAATATAATATACTGTAGCATGTCAGATTGGGAGTATTAGCATGGAAATACATGAAACAGATGTGCATGTGGAAATAACATATCCTCGTGAGGCAGGATACGAACACACTTACACAGAGCATCTAATTTGTGCTCAACCCACTCAGCCACCAAATGTTAACAGTAGTGACGGGACGCACGAATACGAGGCTTGGAGGCCGACTCCGAAATTTCAATCCAGTCTGCTCGAAGTGAGTCTTTGTATCCGAGCAACAATATCACTTGATTGATGACATTTGAAGCTACGGATGTCACACAACCATCTAATGGGGTTTTTAAAGACTAGGCACTTTCCAACCATGCTTTCAAACATATGAAACTAAATTAGTCTACAGCCTAATTATCAAGAACTAATGAAATTCACAAGTCGGTGAATGTCAAATTGTTTCAGCTTTCTTCATTCACTATCAATAACAAATGGGCAGACCCAATACCGTACAGTATTGTTAGCATTGTCTTGTAATTTCAAGTAGGAACATCACCTGGCTGGTGGCTCAAAGTGTAGAACTGTGGATGATTTTGCAGTTGTTTTACAAAGCCTGGTTCAAGTCCCAATGGTTACTTTCTGATATATGGTTTTGATGAAAACACTGGGAACACTGCATTTGTAATTCCAGTGTCAGGAATATTTGCAAGTCAGTTTTTAATATCACGTCTCAAATCAAGCATGGAAAAATTTACTTGGAAGAATCAGGATGATTGGGATCTTATAGATAATTTTCTACTTGTCTAAAATAGCTTGTATTTGTGCCAACCATCAGTGGAAATGGTGTTAGATTCTATAAAAAAACAGTTTGTTAGTGGATTGATCATAGTGAATAACAGTTGAGATGCAGGGAAAGGACCAAAAATGAGACCTTGCATGTGGTCTACAGATTTTACCTTCCTGTTTTCTCCCGCGCAGCCACAAGATCCAGCACAACTTCCAGAAACAAACTGGACAACACCAGAGCAAACCACCCGAAGACCACGAAAGTACCATTCTGTGTACCAGGGTCTTGGGCTTTCTTGTGTGTCTGTCGGGTGGTCTTCCGGCTGTTCTTCCAACGACCCCTACATGACTAAATTCCAACCCAGCAGCTACACCATACCAAGTCCAGGATCCCCTGTTTCCAGATCCCCAGCTTAAACACCAACCCATATCCAGAACCAGCACCTGCAACAAAACCCACACTAGTTCTTGTTTTCTACTGGTAAATGTGTGTTGTTATTGTTTGTCATTAAGCAAGTTAGACGTGAACAAGCTGTTTACCAATGCGATCCTTTGTTGCAGTTACTTATTATGGGTACATTGGGTTCTGGCACCAGGCAAACAAAATGAAAAAGATAACTTTATATATTATTGTAATTAATAAAGCCAGGCTAAAAACACCACAAGATCCACGTGTATCACTACTAATATTAGTAAGTTATTGTCCTAAGTCATTGTTCTTGGCAACTTCAACAAAGGTAACCTAAGCCTAAACCTAAAGCAACAGTTCTCGACCAACAACTCTTCTGTTTGGAGAGGCCTCCAATGATTATCAACCACAAACCTAAATCCCCCCACTCCATTAATGGACTTGCCAACAACCTGAATGAGTTCTACTGCAGATTTGAAAGACAAAAGGGCAGTCCTGACCACATACCTTCTCCCTGTGCATCCAGCCATCAACACCGGGGCCCCTTCACAATCACCCATCCCAATCATCCCCACCTCTGCCACTACAATGGAACTTTCAATCTTGGAGGGGGACATTAACAGACTATTCAAGAGACAGAACCCCCGAAAAGCAGCAGGGCCTGACGGTGCACTGTGCAGATCTGCTTGTGTTTTTTTTTAGCTGCTGTGTTTACTGACATTTTTAACACCTCACTGGAGACATGCTACATCCCTGCCTTTTTCAAGTCCTCCATCATAATCCCAGTCCCCAAGAAGCCAAGGATCACAGGACTTAACCATTACAGCCCCTTCGCCCTGACCTCTGTGGTTATGAAGTCATTTGAGCGCCTTGTGCTGTCCCACACAAAGACCATCACCCACCCTCTACTAGACCCACTGCAGTTTGCCTTCAGAGCCAACAGGTCTGTGAATGATATGGTCAACATGGCTCTTCACTTCATCCTCCGCATCTAGACTCCCCTGGAACCTATGCCAGAATCCTGTTTGTGGTCTTCAGTTCTGCATTCAACATCATAATTCCTGCTTTGCGCCAAGACAAGCTATCCTAACTGGGAGTGCCCGAGCCCACATGCAGATGGATCACAGCCTTTCTGTCCAACGGGAGGCAGCATGTGAGGCTGGAGAAGCAACTTTCTGACCCCCTGACCATCAGCACTGGCTCCACTCAAAGCTGTGTCCTGTCCCTCTTACTCTTCTCCCTGTACACCAACAGCTGCACCTCCAGCCACCACTCTGTCAAGCTCCTGACGTTTTGCAGATGACACCTCATCAGACTTATCTCTGATGGAGACGAGTCCGCCTACAGGTGCGAGATTGACCACCTGGTGTCCTGGTGCAGCCAGAACAACTTGGACCTCAACACCCTAAAGACAGTGGAGATGATAGTGGACTTCAGGAGAAATCCAGCTGCCCTCCCCCCATCGCCCTGGGTGTCTCCCCAGTCAACTCTGTGGAGTCTTTTCACTTTCTGGGCACCATCATTGCCCAGGACATCAAGTGGGAGCTGAACATCACCTTGCTTACAAAGAAAGAGCAGCAGAGGATTTTACTTCCTGCAGCAGCTGAAAAAGTTCAACCTGCCAAATACTATGATGGTGCACTTCTACACGGCCATCATCAAGTCCATCCTGACCTCTGCCAGCACCGTCTGGTATGCTGCAGCCACTGCCAAAGACAAGGGCAGAGAGGGTGATTGGCTACAATCTGCCGTCTCTACAGGACCTAAACACCTCCAGGAAGAGGAGGCGATCGGCAAAGACTGTGGCTGATCCCTCTCACCCTGGAAATGGACTATTCAGAAACTCTCCCGTCTGGTAGAAGGTTGAGGTCTATCAGGACCAAAACCACTCGTCACAAGAATAGTTTCTTCCCTACAGCAGCAGGCCTCATGAACATGTCCCCGGAGCCAAACTGAATACAGTACAGCCCACTCACCACATACACACGCAACCTCAACTGGACAAATCTATAACCCCTCCCCACATATTCATACAACACTCAACTGGACTGTTCCACCTTACATTTTTCTCACATATTTTTCAGTATATTTTTAGTAATTTTTTAATGCTCAGTCTACTGTTTTTATGCTCAGTCCACTATTCTTATTTGTTTTTTTTTCTTTTGTACAAAATTGCTGCCCCAACGGACCAGAACAAACTCCTAGTTTGTTGTGAAACTTACTTGGCAATAAAAGTCTTTCCAATTCTGATTCTGAATTAGTACATTAACTAGTTGTGCTATGGTGAAATGCCGAATGGTAGTGCCTGTTTCAGTATGTGTGAGCTACCTTAGACCAGGTTTCATGTGTTTGGTGGGGCTTGCGGTGATATAACCCACTGGATTACTGTGCTTTGACATTTTACTCAATGCTGTTTGGATAGGTGATCCTTTGTGTTTATCTTGTTGCTGTGCAGTTTTAAGTGTTATTGTCCTTTTAAGTGTTTTTAAGTACCAACAAAGGGGATACCTGGTCCTGTTTTCTGTACTACGCATATTTAGGTAAAGGAAGTTTAGGGGTGGGAAATTGCAATGGTTGTGGGGAGTGGTAAAGCCCTAGAGGGGCTTCAGGACAGACACATTTTATGTATTATGAATTGCTTAATTAAATAAAATGTGTTTTCTTTTGTACCTTGTGTCCTGCATTGTGTTTTGGGGATTGAAACAAGTAGGGTGCCCCCATAGTCAGTGACAACAGCTTTACAGTAAAATAAATATGTTAAAGTGACTTACACGGAACTGCTACTAATAATTTATTTTACATTTTATATGTAATGTCTCCAAGTGTGGAGAAAAATATTAAAACAAGAAAAGGAACCAGGCAAGCCTAGTTCAGCTGGCCCGCGATCAAAAGGGATGAATGTTGTTGCCCTAGCTGGATTCAATCCGGGTTTTCCTGCAGCTCTGGAAAAAATTAAGAGACCTCTGCATTTTTCTTTCCTTTCCAAAAAAGTTGGAAAGGAAGGTTTTGAGTGAGGAATAGAAGGGTGAAAAAGAGACCACTGCAAATTGAATGCTTCTGTTCCTCACTCACAACTTTCTTTCCAACTCTTTTGGAAAGGATAGAAAAAGGTGCAGTGGTCTCTTAATTTTTTCCAGAGCTGTATGTGGCAGACTGTCTTTAACCACTACGCCACTAAATGTGTATAAATGTGGTGTCTGTTTACTTCTGCATTTTTAAACCAATTTGTTGAAATTCCATGGTTCTCGAAACTAGTTCCCTACATTAGCTAACATCCAATCCAACAATAGGTATTAGAGGGTCACTACACTATATTCAACATGTTAAATTAGAAAGAGGCTACTGTAGATGGCTATCTAATAACTATACAGTAATGAAATCAATGACTCCAATCACTCCATGTCTGGTTCCAATCAAAATTGAGAGGAATGTGTTCGTTGTCGGTGCAGTTCATCCATCGCAATATAACCATAATCAGTTTTAATTTAGGCTTCCTATAAAGTAGCTACTGAAACTTGTAGCCAGCGATGTTTTAGTCTGTCTTGAACAAATCTTAATGCCTAATTTGATTTGTCCGTGACAAGGACCGAACCCCGGTTGCCTACGTGACAGTGCATGTCTCTAACCACTACGATATTTAACAATCGGTAGTCCATCAGTCAGTCAGTCAGGCACTCACTCACCCACTCACTCACTCAGTTAGAGACATTCGTTCTTCTTGGCCCGGCTAACGCTGTCCAGCAAAAATGTTTTTGGTGATGTCAGTGGGACCTACTGGGTCATTTAGCAGATGCTCTAATCCAGAACAACCTATTGCAAAACTAAAGGAGAGACTTTGCAAGAGCATACCATTATAGCACAGACAATGTTATTTGTGTGCCACACTGGAAAAATTATGAGATGAACAGCTATAATTATGATATGAACATCATTGATGTAATAGCAGATATTTTCTTTCTTTTCTTGTACAAAATTAGCTTTTCTCTAGTGCTCATTATGATTTTGATGTATTTAAAGTATACATCCTGAAGTTATTTGTTCGTGATGATTATTTATCACAAGAAGCTGCACATATACAGTGCCCTCCAAGTATTGGGACAGTAAGGTAAAACATTTACAGACATATTACAGACTAGGACAGACTGTCACCACCTTTTATTTCTGACTGTTTAAATGCATGTATGTTTTCAAACTAAGAATAACAAAACTTTCAGAGAATCATCCCCCCAATTCATGCAACATTTTGATGCCACAACATCTCTGATCAAGTTTGGCTCATAAAGTTAGTGGTACAGTGGCTCTCAAAAGTATTCACCCCCGTCTAATGTTACAATATGAAATGTTCTTATACCCTCCTCCGATTGGTGATTTTTAGGAACCCTATGGTGGATTTTAGTTTTCACACTGACGTTAGTGGCAAAAAGTCTTAATTCCATCAATACTGATTTAGTTTTGTAACACAATGCAGTGGGAAAATTTCCAAGGGGGGTGAAAACGTGTGAGAGCAACTGTACATTCACACATAGTTCATAGTATCACATGTTAAATCTTTGCACCCCTGGGTGGTCCAGTAGTATGAGCCACTACTTCTGATGCACACCTACATACATATGCAGCATATGTTCCAAACCTGTGTTTCTAGCAAAAAGTATTTCCTATCTTTCCCATTAAGAACAAAAACACCTCCCTTGAAAATAAACATTTGAGGTCCTATTTTGTCACATATATCTTACACAAAAACAACATGCCAGAAAATGCCTAGAACTTTCCAGTAATCAGTTAGTGTCATAATACTGACGCAGAGCTGCACCTCCCTTACTGATGCTCAATGGTGTCCGTTCCCTGGTGGTACATTGAACAAATACTGTATAAATATCAGCGCCAGTTCTGCTCTGTCGGGCGCATGTAATGCCAGTCGAGCAGACAAGAGCAGCCTAGAAGTGCCAGGCATGCTGTCCACACATAGATGGCCAGAGCAGGGCTGGGCCCTGCTACAACTGGTGTTACTGGTCACTCTGTCCAAGGAAGAGCCAGACAGTCCAGTTGTGTGCCAGCGTAGAGGGGGACCAGAGTACCCTCAACTGGCCAAGGACGGAGACATCATCTTGGGAGGTATCTTTTCCATCCACAGGAGCTGGGAAAACGAAGAACTGAACTACACCAAGAGCCCTCCACCCGTGCAGTGTACCAGGTAAAGGATGGGTTTGGAATAATATTGATAATCAGGGAGAAAATACTACGGGTAAGTTTCCATAAGGTGCTTTTGGAATAATTAGGATTTGTTAGTTTGTAGAAATGTATTGTGTAGCTATTGTGCATTGAAACTTTGGACGCCTGTGATACCAGTTTGAATTTCAGAGCATTCCAGATAGTGCAGGCCATGCTGTTCGCCATAGAGGAGGTCAACAACAGCACATCCCTGCTGCCCGGTGTGTCTCTGGGCTATAGGATATATGACTCATGTGGCTCCATAGCCAGGAGTGTGAGAGTGGCCCTGGCACTGGCTAACGGGAACCAGGAGCCAGCCTTGGATGGGCCAGGCTGTTCCAGACCAGCTCAGGTTCAAGCCATCATAGGGGAGGACTCATCCTCACCCTGCATTGCTATTGCTACTGTCCTTGGACCATTCAACATCCCAGTGGTAGGCAATAAGCAGACGAAGGCATTCAAAGAAGGGCAGCGGTGCATTTTTATTTGAAGTGCCTTTTCTTCTAAATGATTAAGTGTATTTGGATGAATTATTTTTAATATATACTGTAGAGAAAGTTGTAACTTGTTAGTCTTTATTAGTTGTCTATTACAACTAACCCCTTGATAATTTCCTCCTCAGATCAGCCATTTTGCCACATGTGGGTGCCTGAGTGACAAAATCAAATACCCATCCTTCCTCAGAACCATCCCCAGTGATCATTACCAGAGTCGGGCCCTGGCACAGCTGGTCAAACACTTTGGTTGGACCTGGGTGGGTGCAATCAGGAGCAGTGACGACTACGGCAACTTCGGAATGGCCACATTCACTGAGACGGCAAAACAGCTAGGGATTTGTCTGGAGTACTCTGTGGCCTTCTTCAGGACGGACTCAGAGGAAAAACTGAAGAGGGTTGTAGAGAGCATCCGCCTGTCCACCTCCAAGGTCATTGTCACCTTCCTCTCCTTTCTCGACCTGGACGTGCTGGTAAAAGAGTTAGCACGCCACAACCTGACTGGGTACCAGTGGGTGGGCACCGAGGGATGGATCCTTGACTCATACATAGCCAGGTTGGAGGCCCACCGCATCCTGGATGGAGCCATAGGCCTGTCCATCCCCAAGGCCCACGTCACTGGGCTGGAGGAGTTCATCCTGGACGTGAGGCCCCTCAGCTCCTCTGGCATTGACAGCAACCTGTTCACTGAGTTCTGGGAGACTCTGTTTGACTGTTACTTCAGGCAGGGTGAGATTTTAGAGATAGAGAATCAGAGAATGTGTACAGGCAGTGAGGATCTTTCTGGGCTGCAGAACACTTTCACTGACCTGTCTCTAATGGGCATCTTTAACAATGTATATAAAGGGGTGCTGGCTGTCGCCCATGTCTTTCATGATATCTGGGGCTGTGGGGAGACATGTGGAAATAAGACACAGCCAGATCCAAAGACGGTTAGTTACTGATTTTAAAATAAACTCCCAACATCAAACAAATCAAACACTTTGTTCATTTCGCTGTTTGAGAGAAGGAGAAAAAGTATTATCTGTGGTTATGTAAATTCCAGATATGTTTCATTCTCTTAGATTCTTGAGCATTTGAAAAATGTGCGTTTCAAAACAAAGGAAGGGGAGAAGGTGTATTTCAATGAGAATGGAGATGTGACCGCTAGGTATGACGTCATCAACTGGCAGTTGAAGGCAGACGGCAGTGTGGAGTTTGTTACCGTGGGTTTTTATGATGCCTCCCTGTCCACAGATAGGCAGCTCACCATCAATAACAGCTCCATAGTGTGGACACTGAACTCCAAGCAGGTGGGGCTAATTCACTGGGATATGTTTGACGTACGTTTATACACATTGTTCTAAAATACAGTATACGGAGAAGTTTATTGTGCCACATTGTTAACTCAATTAAACTACCTGTGCTTCATTGCAGGTGCCTATGTCAGTTTGCAGTGAGAGCTGTCCCCCTGGCACTCGTAAGGCCGTGCAAAAAGGAAAGCCTGTCTGCTGTTATGACTGTATAGCTTGTGCAGATGGTGAGATCAGCAATGTCACAGGTAGTGTAATATGTAAAAGAAATGCTCAAAGGTCCCGAACAGTTGAGGGTAATGACTCTTAAGCAAAATTGCATGAGTTGTTCCAAAAGACGCATGGTTTACATTGCTAGGTGGCAAGTTTAATGGAGCCAAAATATGACATTCGAAGGATACGCATGTCAGTGAATATAATAAAACGTTTCCTCCATTGATCTGTGAGGACCAAATCCGAAGTGGAAGTAAAAAGCTTTCAAAGACATACTTTTAGTAGTGGGCATTGAATCTTACACAAAAGAATAATATGCTCTAAAATTTTACAGATCACAGTTGTATTAGCTCCTTTGTCTTTATAAACTTTCTGGTAGTATTCCATGAGAGAAAAAGTACTATTTCTCAAGTAGTGAAAATGTTTTGGGAAAAATATTGTGGCATAAAATCAAAATTACTGTTTGGGACCTTTAACAAAAAATGTCCTTCACAGATGTCTTGGAACACTAATAAAACTGTGTTCGCAGGTAGTCTGTGTAAAATAACCTCTTTTTTCTTTTGTAGATTCTGTCATTTGTAATAAATGTAATTCTGAGTACTGGTCTAATAAGAAGAAGGATACATGTGAAAAGAAAGAAACTGAATTTCTATCCTATGAAGACATCATGGGAGTGTTGCTGACTGCTATCTCTTTGTTAGGAACATTTATGACTATCATTGTGACACTTATTTTCATCAGATACAAGAAAACCCCAATTGTCCGGGCCAACAACTCTGAGCTGAGTTTCCTGTTGCTCTTCTCCTTGACTCTGTGTTTTCTGTGTTCTCTTACTTTCATTGGCCGGCCCTCTGAGTGGTCCTGTATGTTGCGCCACACAGCATTTGGAATCACCTTTGTCCTCTGCATCTCTTGTGTTCTGGGGAAAACACTAGTGGTGTTGATGGCCTTCAGGGCTACACTTCCAGGCAGCAAGGTCATGAAAATGTTTGGACCTCCACAGCAGAGATTCAGTGTTCTAGCATTTACTCTCATACAAGTCCTGATCTGTGTTATTTGGTTGACAATCTCTCCTCCATTCCCATACAAGAATATGTTGGACTATAAAGAAAAGATAATTCTCGAGTGTAATGTGGGTTCACCTTTTGGTTTCTGGGCTGTGTTGGGTTATATAGGACTCCTGGCTCTCTTGGGCTTTGTGCTGGCTTTTCTAGCGCGGAAGCTGCCTGATAATTTCAACGAGGCCAAATTCATCACTTTCAGCATGCTGATATTCTGTGCTGTCTGGATCACCTTTATCCCAGCTTATGTCAGCTCTCCTGGGAAGTTTACGGTAGCTGTGGAAATATTTGCAATTCTGGCTTCTAGCTTTGGTTTACTGTTCTGTATTTTTATTCCAAAATGTTATCTAATTTTAATGAAACCAGAACAAAATATTAAAAAGATTGTAGGAAAAATGTCAAGAAAATAGATTTACTTTTTTATTTAACCACTTTTATTTTTATTGAACATTGTATTACATTGAAATAGTAAATAAATGTATATTATTGGCAATACAGCGCTTTGGGAACTTGTGTGTCATTATGTTATGTAATTATTAACTGTGATATGGATAGAGAAAAATTATAACCCTGTTTCCAAAAAAGTTGAGACGCTGCATAAAATGTAAATAAAAACAGAATGCAATGTATGGAGGACTAAATGTGCCATAATATTAAATAAATGAATAAATAAATAAATACTTAAATAAATAAATACTTAAATAAATAAATAAATACACATTGCATTTGCATTGTGTACATATGTGCATCGTCCAAATGAAATAGACATTTAAATTGGATGGTGTGAAATGCGTCATCAAAATGCAATCGGGCGGGACCTCACCCATTTGATAGGGTGGTCCACATTGGACTGTGTGTTTTATGCTTGGAACACTGTGAATGGACACTTGAGAAGAAACCATCAGATGAGGGCTGTCAATCATGTAGCACACAAACGTGTTTCAGTGTTTCCTTGTCTGTTATGGATACATAATTGGGTCGCTTTGAGAACTATTTAGCCAGAGAATTTATGTCGTTAGCATGTGACCTGTTTTCAGTTAGGCTACTTTCATTGTGGCAAGTGCGTGATCAGGTGGAGGACTGGTGAAGTGGGTGTGTCTTGTTTGTGCCAGGCTGCCAGCACCAATCTATAGCTCAATAGTATTACAAGGTATGAAAAATACAGATTTCAAAGCCTTTACAAAGTATGAAAAATACAGATTTCACTGTAGCAATGATTTTTGTTGCTGATAGAATACATAGACGCAAGGTGTTAAACAGAGGGAGCTGGGCAAGGTCGGGGCAGGCTGGACAAAACAGACACAACTCAAGTCACGTTTTCCACTTCCCTGTTATAATCGGATTTAACAATCATAACAAAAAGTTACTCCCAACACCCATTCAAAAACTGAATAGGCCTGAATGTATCAGGCAGACTACGCATAGACATAATCAATCTGACATGCCTTATCCAGAGCGGCCCTGATGAGATCCTGAAATTGCTTTTTCCTTTCTATTCTCTGTGAGTTGGGCTACTGGTTTTTTTCGTTTGTTTCACCATTTATGCAGGGAAAACATGCATGCAGTCTTGCCAAAATAAGTGCGGTGTGCAACTGAAAGATCGTTAACATCTATTGCCAGGTTGCTACTGTTGGTCAGTGGTCAATGTTTTCTCAATATCCTTCTCTAATTGTGTAGCCTCCTAGAAACTATACATTTGAATGGGCTTAATACTGCAAATGTTTTTGATTAATCCCAAAACTAGCCCAATATAGAACATTAATTTGTTTAGGAAAAGAGCATGATGTGCTTTGTGATTTTGGAAAACTGCTTTGCACTTTTTACTGAGAATTTAATATCAATCACATGTATCATGGCATAATATCGAGTAGGATGTAATTGAACAGTATTTAATATATTTTCACACAAGTTTATGGTGCCTACATATTGCACCTAAAATGTCTACAAGACCCGTATCTGTTAACCAGGCAATCTCGACAATACTTGCCAGATTCTTCTGAGTTAATACAGGTTGTTCAAGGAGTGTAGCGTCAAGTTTCCAGTAACAGTGTTTTCAGTGTGCACAGACGAAATGGAATGGAAACACCTCAATCATACTAAATGTCCCACTCGTATATTTCATTTGGATTGCACAGACAAGCAAACCATAATTAAAAAATTAAATTATAATTACATTACTAAAAATATAAATAAATATAAACACATTGCATTTTGCATTGTGCACACTCATGCATCATCCAAATGCAATAGATATTTAATTTGGGTGGTGTGAAAGTTTTGCGTAGTCCAAATGCAATAGACAATTAATTTGGATGCTGTAAAATTGTGTGTCACACAATTACGCTTACGCCTACTATTGAGCTAGGTGCTGGCAGCCTGGCACAAACAAGACACACCCACTTCACCAGTCCTCCACCTGATCACGCACCTACCACAATGAAAGTAGCCTAACTGAAAACAGGCCACATGCTAACAACATACATTCTCTGGCTAAATAGTTCTCAAAGCGACCCAATTGTATGAAACTCGTTTGTGTGCTACATGATTGACAGCCCTCATCTGATGGTTTCTTCTCAAGTGTCCAATCACAGTGTTCCAAGCATAAAACACACAGTCCAATGCGGACAGCTCTATCAAATGGGTGAGGTCCCGCCCCATTTCATTTGGATGACGCACAAGTTCACACCATCCAAATGAAATGTCTATTTCATTTGGACGAGGCATAAGTGTACACAATGCAAATGCAATGTGTATTTATTTATTTATTTATTTGTATATTTAAGTATTTAATTATATATATATATATATATATATATATATATAAATTTATTTATATATATATATTTATTTATTTCATATTATGGCATGTTTAGTCCTCCATAGCAATGATGTGCAAATCATTTAATCCCTATATTGAATAGACAGTAGCACAAAGACGACATATCAAATGTTGAAACTGAGACATTTTACTGTTTTTGGATTAAGATATATATTCCCATTTTGAATTTCATGCTATCAACATGTTTCAAAAAAGTTAGGACAGGGGCATGTTCACCACTGTGTTGCATCACCTCTTCTTTTAACCATACTTTGTAAGCATTTGAGAACTGCGTAGACCAATTGGAGAACTGAGGAGACCAATTGCTGTAGTTTTGAAAGTGAAATGTTTTCCCATTCTTGCATGATATAGGATTTCAGCTGCTCAACAGTTTGGCTACTCAACAGTTTCCTTTGTCCTATTTTTTGTTTTCCAAATGTGCCAAATGTTTTCAATGAGTGACAGGTCTGGACTGCAGGCAGGCCAGTTTAGCACCTGGACTCTTTCACTACAGAGCCATGCTTTTGTAATAAGTGCAGAATGTGGTTTGGCATTGTCTTGCTGAAATAACCAAGGCCTTCCCTGGAAAAGACATCATCTGGATGGCAGCATATGTTGCCCCAAAATCTGTATATATTGTTCAGCATTAATAGTGCCTTCACAGATGTACAAATCGCCCATGCCATGTGCACTAATGCATCCCCATACCATCACGGATGCTGGCTTTTGCATTGTCTGGTGATAACAAGTCGGAAGGTTCACCTCCTCCTTAGCCCGGAGGACGTGTCATCCCTAATTCCCAAAAAGAATCAAACATTTTGATTAATTAGTCCACAGGACAGTTTTCCACTTCACCTCAGTCCATCTAAATTGAGCTTGGGCCCAGAGAAGGCACCAGCGTTTTCGGATCTTGTTTATGTATAGTTTCTTCTTTGCATGGTCGAGTTTTTACTGTAATTTGTGGATGCAGCGAAGTACTGTGTTCACTGATAATGGTTTTCGGAAGTGTTCCTGAGCCCATGCAATGATTTCCATTACAGAATTGTTTCTATTTTTAATGCAGTGCCATCTGCACTGCTCGAAGATCACGACAATCCAATATTGGTTTTCGGCCTTGTCCCTTGCGTACAGAAATTTCTCTGGATTCTCTGAACTTTTTAATGATATTATGTACCATAGATGATGAGATCCCCAACTCTTTGCAATTATACATTGCGAAATGTTATTCTTAAATTATTGCACTATTTGCCCACACACTCTTTTACAGAGTGGTGAACCCCTTCCCATCTTTACATCTGAAAGACTCACAGGATGCTTTTTTACACCTGTTACTGACCTGTTGCCAATCAACCGAATTAGTTGTGAGATGTTCCATCGTGTTCTTTGTTTTGTATTACACAGCTTTTCCAGTCTTTTGGTGCCCCTGTCTCAGCTTTTTTGAAACATGTTGCTGCCATTAAATTCCAAGGGGGCATATATTTTACAAGGAACAATGAAAATTTTCAATTTCAACATTTGATATGTTGTCTTTGTACTAAAAGACAACATTCTATTGAACATATGGTTTCAATGATTTGCACATCTTTGAATTCTGTTTTATTTCCATTTTTCACACCGTCCCAACTTTTTTGGAAACGGGGTTGTAATATAGCACACAGGAAAATTTTTATCAGTGGCAGATTATGGCAAAATTATTTGACTAAGGATATTCACCCACAGTTATTTTCATGGGCTGGGTAACAATGACATGCTCTGATTGGCCGGCAAGTGTTTATATTTTGAGTATATTTAGCCGGCCAACTGCAACGACTTTTGGAATGACCTGGTGATCAGTCTAAGCAAAGTCCCTGCAGTACATACATACCTAAACATTTAAACAGTTCTCTTCTAATAATATCCCAGATAAAATCTAATCTGTTTAACTTAAGATATTGACACATAATTTCAATTAAATGTGCTGACAATAACTTTAAATTAAGTTAATATCTCTAGTGCCAGGTCAAGTTCAAAATTGCAGCCATTTTCCCAACAGCCTTAGTGTGTCCCTATTAACAACCTCATCATGAACCCACGGCTTGTTTTTGGTTTCTTGGTTGAGTGTCATCTGGTCTCCCGAGACCTTCCTCTTCCAGGAGCCATGCCAGGGTAGCTACCCCAGCTACAGGGCCCAGATAGAAGGTATATATTGGCTGGGGCTTGGGCTGTGGAGCCCGAGAGCCTCCGTGGCAGCACAGAGCAAAAAGCGATGCCACCACTGGAGCTGGTCCTGCTTGTCCTGCTGGCAGATAGGGGGATGGGAGAGCCTGTATGCAGGCTACAAGGAAGGTCAGAGTTGCCAGAGTTGGCCATGGATGGTGATCTCATAATTGGAGGCATCTTCTCGTTCCACACGGACCAAGATAGGGTTATAGACAGGTTTCAGACCATCCCCAAAATTCGGAGATGCATAAAGTGGGTAAATTCATGTTCTCTTTAATATGATGATTAAAATGACGTTTCAGATTGTTTTTTTAAGAGTCTGTAGTGTGCTAAGTCATCACTGACTATCAAACTGTTTAGTTTTAATTTCAGAGAATTCCAGTTTGCTCAAACGATGATCTTCGCAATTGAGGAGATCAACAGAAACAGTGAAATTCTTCCTGGCATTAAGCTCGGATATAAAATCTACAATGACTGTGGCACTATGTATATATTGAGAGCTGCCATGGCTCTAGTGAGCGGACAAAAGAGCTTGATCGATGAAAACAAATGCACTAAATCTGAGACTGTCCAGGCTATCCTTGGGCACTCTGGATCAACACCCACGATTGGATTCACACAGATTGTTGGAAGATTCAAAATACCAGTGGTAAGAAAAAAATTAAATATTTAGCAAAAATCAAACAGACAAAAAATGTTTTCTTTTTTCCAAACATTTAACATTTTTATTATTATATATTTTTTTGCTAATGTCCATCTCTCTTTTATGACCTAAAACAGATCAGCCACTTTGCCACCTGCGCTTGTCTGAGTAATAGAAAGGAGTTTCCCTCTTTCTTTAGAACCATCCCAAGCGACTTCTACCAGAGCAGAGCCCTAGCTAAGTTGGTAAAACACTTTGGCTGGACCTGGGTGGGGGCTATATGCAGTGATAATGACTATGGGAACAATGGTCTAGCGACATTCATACTAGCTGCACAGGAGGAAGGAGTGTGCATCGAATACTCTGCTGCATTTGAGCAAACAGGTCCGCGGCATCAGCTTCTCAAGATAGTGGAGATGATTAAACAATCCAATTCAAAGGTCATCATTGCCTTTATGACCCACAGAGAAATCAAGGTTCTGGTCAGTGAACTGCACGTGGAAAACATAACAGGGCTGCAGTGGGTCGGCAGTGATGCCTGGATCACGGATCCTTCTCTTACCACCAGTCAGGGACACAGTGCCCTGGTAGGATCCATCGGCTTTACAGTGAACAGGGCTGACATTCCTGGGCTGATGGAGCATCTGAGGGATGTCCACCCGTCTCATTTCCCCAACAGCATGTTTCTCAGGGATTTCTGGAAGATGGTGTTCGACTGCTCTCTCAACACGACTGCAGAACCAAAGGGAAAGCCATGCAACGGTTCTGAGAGTTTGAGGGAGGTGCAGAACACATACACAGATTTGTCTGAGTTGAGATTCACCAATAACGTGTATAAGTCTGTGTATGCTGTGGCTCACGCCCTTGACAACCTGTTGACGTGTGAGAGTAGCCAGGGACCCTTTGTTAATGGGAGCTGTGCTCAACCCACCGACATCCAGCCGTGGCAGGTAAACAAAGACCAGTAAAATTTCAGGTTTTATACCAGACAATCATATAAAATGGCAATTTTGGTGAGAGTTCATGTGCTTTCTGAAACAGAACTGTTTTCTTATTTCCCTGACAATGAAAAGGTTTTACATTACCTCCAAACAGTGAACTTCACCACCAAGCAGGGGGAGAGAGTGTTTTTCGATGGTAATGGAGACCCGCCTGCGAGATACGAGCTGGTTAATTTACAAAGTACTAAACCAGGCACGATGGACGGAGTCACCATCGGTATCTTTGACGCCTCACTCCCTGAAAGCCGTCAGCTTATGATAAATAACATCAGTATCGTTTGGGGTGGAGATAGTAAAATGGTAAAGCTCTTAGTCAGAAAAATACCTATTCATTTTCTACAGTGAATACAAAACTACCTACATGATTAGAAGTCAAAAACATTTTAGGATCCATGTCCGACTATATTAAAATATTTTCATACTATCTTTGCAGCACACAGTCCGACTAATTTCTGTGGTTGTTTTCTGTATGTGTTTTCTGTTTACCAGCTGCCTGTTTCAGTGTGCAGTGTGAGCTGTTCCCCAGGCACTCGTAAGGCAGTGCAGACAGGGAAGCCTGTCTGCTGCTATGACTGTGTAGCCTGCCCTGAAGGGGAGATCAGCAACAAAACAGGTGACAAACAAACACACAGCACACGGCTCCCTAAACAGCCACTCACAAATAAACAGGTTCCATTGACGCTCTCCTAAAACCATTTTGAATCATGTCACATTTCAGAAATAGCCCTTAGCCAAGTGAGTCCAACGGACAATCTGGCAATTTCCTGGAATGTAAACACCTGTCGTACATTGTGTGTTCATGCGGCAAATTTGTTGTTTATGCCACTGGATTTGTCAAGTTCATACACATCTGTAGATACCCGCTCTGTGTGATGAACAGTTTCTGAGAGTGATTTTTTTTTGAGAGACAAAGAAAAGATGCCAATAGGCTTGGGACAGTTTTTTTTTACAAAGTCTAAGCTACAAACAACATCACATAGTGCAATCTTTTTTGTTTCATGATGCCAACAAGAAAAGCATGAGTATTTATGAAAAGTCAGGTGTTTTCTTCCATGATAGAAGATCACTTCTCTAGCTCCACGATGTAATGTGTATCAATGTTACTATCAACTTTAAACTCCATACAGTTTTCACTCATTGGTTGCATAGTCATGGGCAGAACAGGCTAATAACAGTTTGTACTGTACATTCTGACAGTTGTTTTCATCCAACTACAGACTCCATTGACTGTATGATGTGCCCGCTGGAATACTGGTCCAATGAATACAGAGACACCTGCCTTCTGAAAAAAGTGGAATTCTTATCGTATGATGAAATCATGGTCAAACTCCTAGCCTTGTTTTCATTGCTAGGGGTGTTCCTTACCATAATGACATCAGTCCTTTTCTTCTGTCATAGAGACACTCCAATTGTCAGGGCCAACAACTCTGAGCTGAGTTTCCTGCTCCTCTTCTCCTTGACTCTGTGTTTTCTGTGTTCTCTTACTTTCATCGGCCGGCCCTCTAAGTGGTCCTGTATGCTGCGTCATACAGCGTTTGGGATCACCTTTGTCCTCTGTATCTCTTGTGTTCTGGGGAAAACACTAGTGGTGTTGATGGCCTTCAGGGCTACACTTCCAGGCAGTAATGTCATGAAATGGTTTGGGCCTTCACAACAGAGACTCAGTGTTCTAGCTTTCACTCTCATACAGGTCCTGATCTGTGTTCTTTGGTTAAAAATATCTCCTCCGTTCCCTTACAAGAATATGTTACACTATAAGGAAAAGGTCATCCTGGAGTGTAATGTGGGTTCATCCATTGGTTTCTGGGCTGTGTTGGGGTATATAGGACTCCTGGCTCTCTTGTGCTTTGTGCTGGCATTTCTGTCTAGGAAGCTGCCTGATAATTTCAACGAGGCCAAATTCATCACCTTCAGCATGCTGATCTTCTGTGCAGTCTGGATCACCTTTATCCCTGCTTATGTCAGCTCTCCTGGAAAGTTCACTGTAGCTGTAGAGATATTCGCTATTTTGGCCTCCAGTTTTGGTTTACTTTTTTGTATTTTTGCTCCTAAATGTTTCATTATATTACTGAGGCCAGAGCAGAACACCAAGAAACATATTATGGGTAAAATGTACAATAATAAACGTCATTAATTAAAAAAGGTTGTCTTACTGATCGATCGATCTCAAATTAAATAAACTGTGAGGACAAGAGCTGCTGTGTGAACAATATTATTTCACTAGGGTGCTCTACTGTTGTGTGTATTGAAATAAGTCCCATTTAATACAATTGTATTGATTATTACCTTTTGTCAGTCAACAGATATGCAAACTTGAAAAAACCCCATTAAGATAGACAGGCAATATACTTTATTGTATGCATCAATCAAATACAAACACTGTCTGATAAATAAATACGTCTCTCTCTCACACACTAACACATTCATCTTTTTATCCCTGAAGGCACATGACACCAAACCTTGACAATTATAACCACGTTTATATGCCTGAACTTATCCTAGCACTAACACCTTACCATAATCCTAACCGGTATTGCCTAAACCCAAAATTAATTCTAACCTTATGCCCAATTGTATATTTTTTCCCCAAATGTAACCCCTATGCGAGAAATGTCACAGTAAGATGCCTTTCTTACTGACAGAATACAATTTTTATAATTTTTTACTTAGCCTGTCATTGTTGGATTTCAAATCCAACAATTACAATTAGATTCTCAGCTTTTATTTAATGGGTATTTGTGTTCTGGTTTCACCATTTAGAAAGGACAACACTTTTTGGACATAGTCTACTTATTTCAGGGCACCAAATGCAATCAGATAAATTAATATGATATCTAAGGGAAGCCAAATCATCAAAGAAATATTTAGCTCTATGTGATCATTAGTGAACCATTTTCCTGTGAATTTGGAGGTATGCTTGTGCTGTTGGAAGATTCAACAATGACCCAGTTTTACCCTCTTGGCAGAGGCAGATCGGTTTTGCCCTAAAATCACCTGGTACTTGGAGTCCGTGTTACCATGTATCCTAACAAGGTTCCCATGGCCATTATAAGTAAAACAGCCCCACAATATCCCAGATCCACCACCATAAGCCACAGTGGGGATTAAGTCATTTTCTGCTTGACTGTAGCTCTTAAGTCAAACCCATCTCTGGTGTTTGTTGCCAAGAAGTTATATTTTAGACTCATCAAACCTATGGAGTTACTTTTCAATAAGAACATTCAATAAGAACAAACAAAAGTATTAGTATTGCAAACAAAATAATTAATATTGAAAGCAAAACATCAACTAAAAAGTGTTGAGATCAAAAATATATATTGCAAATAAAATCTTTTGAAATGCGAAAAAAAATTAATTAAAAATTAATGCAAATAATTCTTTGAGAGGAAATATTTTTTCTTGATAATGCGATTGCGTTAAAACGATTGTCTTTGGCTGCAGTTTTTTTCTTTGGTTATGTGATCTTTGGTTACGTGACCCTGGGTTTTGCTATCGATTTCTTTTTTTGCGGTTGTGAGTTTTTGACACAAATTTCACGGTGGGCGGGTTTAAGAGAGTAAATGCATGTCCATTGGTCAACCAGACTGGGCAACATCAACAGCTCCAGTTCGTTTACACTGTAGGCTTGTTACATTTATAAGTAGACATGCTATTATGTATTGAACTTAATTTGGGTTTCTGCGAGTAAAAAATATACACCCAATCGTGCTTTCTGATACAAATTGCTAGTTGTTTATTTGTTTCTCTATAAAGTTGCTTTATCAAATTCCATATATAAGACGTGTTGATTGTATTCACTGAACAATCATCTCGTGCACCTATGTTAGACATCTAACAGGCTAAGATGCAGCTGGTTAGAAAGCTGATACATACCAATGACAGCATGTTATAATTTAGCTAGTTAGCTGTGGAACAGAACTAACCCAAAATCATAATGTAAACATAGCTCTGCAGTATGGCCAGTATGCGTTAATTTAAGTTATACAATTTTAAGAGGCACAGCAGACAACATTCGCCAAGTAAATCTGTGGTAAAACAGCTTACAAAACATGGGCATATATTGAGTCTTGAAATAACAGTGCTTTATTAGTTGATTGATTTGTCATGTCATGGCAACCAATCTGCACAACTAACCATTACACTATCTTCAAATGTTACACTCAAACTCATTATTAATGTTACATTCACACACACAAGGTTATTCCTACAGTATACCTGGAGATCTATGATTGAGACTTTCCTACAGGTAACACAGTCCTTGTGTTCAAGAAAAAGGCTACAAAGTATTCAAATTGGCTTCCTCAATAATAATTTCCAACACTTATGTATTTAACCAGGAAAGGCATTGAGATTAAAAATCTGTTTTTAAGGAGCATCCTTGCCAAGATAGGCAGCAGCAAGTTTAAGCATTAAGAATAACAAATAGACACATAAAACAAATATAGGCAGTCATAATAAAAAAAAACATTACATTGGAAGAACCCTAAGAGCAGAAAAAATCTGTATAGTAATTTGATTTGCAGCAAACCTTAATGAACTTGTTACTAGGGGATTGTAACAAAAGGGACTGTCCATTCGAAATGGTGATAATAGATCATTCTGCCCACCCCTTCCTCATCAATACAGTTAGAAATATACTATACATAATAATATTGGAAACAAAGTTCCTCCTGCTGCTGAGTTTTTCCACAGCCATGGAGCCAAAGCCACATGTGATAGAAGAACACAAATTATTTTAAAAGGGTACAATGGAAGTGGAAACCTAAAACAGAGGGTCAATGTAAAACTAATACCGTTTCATTGTTCACATGAACAGTATGCCACAATTTGTAGTCACTTTGAGTAGTTGAATGACTTGTCATAACCCAGGAACAGATGTCCATTTGCTGTCCATCAAAACTAGTCCACACTTTGACAGGGTGATGAATTAGGACACAGATCGTAATCCTAAACCAAAGTATGCATTCATACAATCCCTCTCTGAAGGTAGTAATACAGACCATTTGAAAAAGGGGCTCAGGGCAACACATTTGTTTTTGCAATTTTGTTGCAAATCTAGCCCTCGCTTCTTCACATACGAGAACATCTTCACCTGGCTGATGGAGGGCAGCTTGTCCAGCAGCATCTCAAATACAGGAAGGTATCTGATGGAGAATTTGCTGGAGTTCCCTGCACATAGCAATGGCGTTATTTAGCTGTCCCACTCACGTCTGATAGTTTTCTGATAGTTTGAATACCAAATAGATGTACAATGTCTGGTATGGAGCAAATAATAAAATAAAGAAGTGGTGTTTTTCCCCTCCCAATATGACTACAGTTATTTCAGTCCATACTGTAGATCACCAACCCCCTTAAAGAAACTTGTGTCATTGGGGAAGGATATGAATAAATATAACTGAAATAGATGTTAACTCTACCATGCTGCTTGTATATCACTTTTGACATTTAAAAATAAAAGATGCATATTTCTCTTCAACAAATGCAAGCCTAACATTTAAATTCTAACAGTTGCACTCAAATGCAGCTTGGCCGTCCCCACTGCAGCTTGTTTAATTTATAGTTCAGATTTATTTTTATGCAAAATAAAAGTACTGGTCAATTGCTTGGTAATAGGAGCGATTATCTTTGCTTTAGTTTGCAGGGGCAATGCCTGGCCATTACACTCCAACTACACTAAGCAGAATAGGAAGGAGGTAGAAATAATAAAGAAACACCTGATCGATTGAATGGCAATAATAGGGATGATCTTTGCTTTAGTGTGCAGGACAATGCCTGGCCATTATTCTGCAACTACGCATAATTTTAAGTTGAAACTTGAATGAAGAAGGCTAATACTTGTCAATTGCATAGTAATCGGAGAACTGCAATTTACATTGGAACTACACAAAGTAATAAGGAGCTAATAGGCAATTAAAGGGGATAGTTCCAGAGGCATAAAATACAGATCATAATTAGCAGCAAAAATATGAACGTTTGTAGAAAGAACAATGAATATTCAAGGAACCAGTAATTACACTCAAAATTCACATAAAAAAAGTGAACAACACTGGAAAAGGGAGAAGACATGCTGAATTGCACGGTAATAATACAACAGCTTTGCAGTAAAACTACACAGTGTAAAAGTGTTAATACAGGGAAATTTAACAATTGAGTTGCGCATAAATAACAGTGTCAGGAATGTAAGTGAATACAAGAGCGCAACATATTAGCTGTTGTTGGGTATAGTTGCCAGATTCTTGCGTGGTTGTTGCGGTCTTCATTGTCTATTGATTCGTGGAACTTTCCTTAAAGTTTCCATTATTTCAGCATATACAAACAAACAATTAATGGGAACTAGGATTCTCTTACCCAGTGTTGCCGTCTCAGTTACAACACTTTTTCCCAACAACTTTCCTAGCAGTTACCTACTAATTTCCGCAGAAACATGCTCACTATTGATGTGTAGTTACCATGTTGTTACCCAGTTATTTCCTCTTTGTTTATCTAGTTATTACCTAATTATTTCCATCCCGCAAAATAAAGTGCTTCCAAGTAGGGTAGTGGTTAGAGATGCAGACTGAAAGATTAGCTGAGGATAAGCTGGCTACAAGCATCCAAGCAAAATGGAAAGTTGGCTGAACTGTCTGCCAAGCTAGGAAATTCACAACAAATGCTGTCCTGTCTACAGGCTTTTGAAATGCAGAGCAAAAATCCACCATTATGGAAAGCTGTGTTTTTGAAAAAAAACTAAATAAAAAATAATTTGTTAAATTGCAGTATTTATCACTTGAATGTGAACTATGAAGACTTAATCCTTTATCTGTACATTCTTTTTAATAGGTGATCCATCTGTACTTATGTAATGATGCCGGGACAGTTGTGTTTCACACCAGTCATAGCGGAAAAGGCAGCCTACAATACTTTGGTCGTGGCTAGGAGGAAGGGATAAAACTCCCATTCCCTTACTCAAAGTAGCTAGGACTGCTGACCGGAAAAAAAACTACTAAACAGCTAGACACATAGCAATCGATACAAAATAGTGTTTTTAACTGGGAAATCTTGCCAGAGAAATGGTAGCTGATAATGGATGGAAATGATGTTTTCCTCGACAACAAAAACTTAATTTAGATAGCTAAGTAGCAAGGTGTCATAATTTCAATACTTATAATTTGTAATACCATTTTTGTTGTTGGTCATGTTTGGATCCGGTTCATTCAACTAATGTATAGGCTACAGCTGCTATCAATGTTAGCTAGTTAGTTTGGGGCAACATGCCTAGCAGTCTAGCTTGTTTGTCATACTATGTTATTGCAGTTATCTTTTTGCCGGACCGCATAAGCGGACCCGGCCAAGAAGAGAGAATGTCTCTTTGAGTGAGTGAGTGAGTGAGTGACTGACTCTTGTTGAATAGCGTAGTGGTTAGAGAAGCAGACCAGTAAACGGTAGGTCCCGAGTTTGTATCTCCTCGCAGGCAAAGCGAAGTATGCATTATGTATTATTCCGTATAGACGAAAACTTTGCTGGGTGAAACTTTCAATATCTACATTATAGTAAGCCTGAAATAAAACAGTTTACGGTTATATTGCGACTGTTTCTGGTGGATTTTCGAAGTACGCATCCGTGCATGCGTTTTGGGTCAGGATAGACAAAAACATTTGCTGGCTACAACATACAGTAGTTTCGTTATAGTAAGCCTTAACTAAAACTGTATACGGTTATATTGTGACTGTTTCTGGCATGGTTAAGTTCATCTTCAGTCTCGCTAGCAATTGCTCAATTCTTATGATTATTCCTAGGAAGCTAGTAGATACTAGTAAGCCTATTACTGGCTAATAAGCTTTTAAAACGGCCAGTAGCAAAAACCATACAGTTCATAGACGCTATGGTGGAGGTAAACTTAATAAGAAATGTTAGTCAGTTTAACACAACGCTCAATGGTGAATGCTGAAATATGTAATGCCGTGGCATAGTGGTTAAAGACAGTGCTTCTCATGTGGAAGACCTAAATTCGAATCTATTGAGAGCAACAACATTTATTAATTATTTCTGATAGATTCCACGATTCTCTCGTCTTTTCACTTGATGAAAAAGTTAGTTATCGTCACCTTTATTGATAGTTTTTGTATCAATGTCATTCACGAATGAAAGAAAAAAGTATGTTGTTATGCATTGAAAGAAAAAAATACGTTCATATGCCATGAAATGAAATGGCTTTGGCAGACTCGCTAGCAATTGCTCAATTCTTATAATTATTCCAGTAAGTTAGTAGATACCAGTAAAGCTTATTACTGGCTAATACACGGTTAAAATGGCCAGTGGCAAACGCCATACAGTGCATAGACGCTATTTGTGGTGGAGATAAACTTATTAAGAAACGTTAGTCAGTTTAACTGTATCAATGTCATTCATGAATGGCCAATTAACTGTTAAAACGGCCAGTGGCAAAAGAGGATTTGTTCAGAAGCAACACAGCTCTGTGGTGTAGTGGTTAACAACACAGCCCTTTGCGTGGGCGACCCGGGTTGGAATCTCGAGAGGGCAACACTTTCTATTTTCGGGCCGGCTGAACTAGGCTTGCCTGGTTTCTTGTTTATATACGATGCTGTTCAGCTATTTTATTCTGTTCTGCATTATCGAGGTGTTGTAGGCTGACGTGCATGACCATGTTGACTTCCCCACCATTTTTCTATCAATTGCTAAGCTAGGCACTTATTTCCAAAGTTGTGGCTGTGGGGCAAAATGAGTCAGATGCTCATGGGTAAGTTGAATCAACTGTTTACTTTTCCCAATGTCACGTCCCCGCCACCGCGAGCGCGCAGAAGAGGGCGCCCGCGCTCCTGAGTTTCCAGTATGCACCTGTTCCCACACCTGTCATCAATCACCACTCACGCACCTGTCTCCACTCACCTCATCACCACGCTATACAAGTACAACTCCCTGCCACTTCTTCCCTGCCAGATCAATGGTTCATGTTTACATGCCACATCTCGCGCTTACCAGACTCTCGTCCTGCCTTCCCGTGTTCCGACCGATCGCCCGTTCCCGACTATTCTGCCTGAGTCCTGCCTGTACATCTGTTCGCCGCCTGAATTCTGATCTCTCGCCTGTCCTCGACTACTCTGCCGGCTCCCTGACTGTACTCCTGCCGCCCGCTCGTTTACCGACCATCTGCCCGTCCCCGACTGCTCTGCCTGCTGCTCGTCTGTACCTTCGCCGTCGGTACGTGAGACGCCTCACCTTCCATCCCCGTCCGTTCTGCCTGTCTCTTCCCCACTCCTTCCCAGTCCGCACTTGGATCCTTACCTGTGCCCTTGACAGAATTGATCTGGCCACAATGGATCCAGCGGATCTGGACGCTGTACGTCAGGCTGTCTCTTCCCAGGGCGCCGTCTTGGGCCAACACAAGTCGGCGCTCCAGGAGATAATGAGCTCCTTACAGGCTCTTTCAGTCAACGTCTCTGCCATTCAGAACCAGCTGAGCACTCCCTCTGCCTCCTCCGCCGCCGCTCCCATTCAAACTCCTTCACCGACTCCGTCTGAGCCTCGTTCCGTGCACCCCGTGGATCGCGAGCCCTGGGTTCCCACCCCCGAGAGATATGATGGCGGTTTGGGTTTGTGTCGCTCGTTTCTGCTACAGTGCGGACTATTCGCCCAGCAACCGAGGACCTACGCCACGGACGGCGCCAGGATAGCTTACCTTATTGGGCTACTCCGTGGACCTGCCCTGGAGTGGGCCTCGGCCCTTTGGGAATGTCAGGATCCGGCAACCCGGTCTTACGACGCCTTCACTAGCGAGATGCGGAGGTTGTTCGACCACCCGGTTTGGGGAAAGGATGCCTCAGCTCGGATGTTCGCCCTGCGCCAGGGACGGCGCAGTGTCGCCGAATACACGATTGAGTTCCGCACCCTGGCGACGGAGAGTGGGTGGAACGGCGAGGCCCTGCAAGCCGCGTTCATCAATGGGCTAAACGAACACCTCAAGTATGAGCTGGTTTCCTACCCGGAACCTGAGGATCTAGATGGTTTGATAGCTATGACGGTTCGGATGGATAACTGTGCGCGAGAGCGCAGGACGGCAAGACAACCTGGGCCGAACTCCTCACCAGTTCCTACCGCTCCGCCAGTGTTCATAACCACACCCCTGAACCCAACATCGTTCACCCCTCGAGGAGCAGAGGGCGGCTCGGGAGTCCCGGACCCCGAGCCAATGCAGGTTGGACGTTGCCGTCTGGACCGGGAGGAACGCCTGTGCAGACGGGAGACCAACAGTTGCCTGTACTGTGGCCGCCCTGGCCATTTCATCGCTTCCTGCCCTCAGAAGAAGGGAAACGGACAGGCTCGTTACTCTCTGGGGAACGACAAACGAGCCCAACTACTGATGTCTCCTGTCCCTGACACCCCTTCTATGCCACCCTTTGTCACAACGGTCAGCGACTCAAAGTACAGGCCCTGATCGACTCCGGTGCCGACGACAGTTTCTTGGACTCGTCGTTGGCCGCCCAGCTGGGGCTCTCCGCTGAACCGCTCTCGGAGGCCATTGAAGCCGTGGCTCTGGACGGTCGACGCCTGGCCAGGGTCACTTCCCGGACTGAGGCCGTCCAACTGTCTATGTCAGGCAATCACTCAGAGACCATCCGTCTGTTGCTCACTAGCTCTCCCCACATTCCGTTGGTCCTGGGATACCCGTGGTTGGTCAGGCATAATCCTGCCATCGACTGGACCGCGGGCAGGATACTCAAGTGGAGCCCGAACTGCCACGCGGACTGTCTGAGAGGGGCCTGCCCACCACCAGTACCTGATCAAAACACTAGCCCTCAGCCACCTGACATGACCGGTGTGCCTTCTGTCTACCACGGCATCGGGGACGTTTTCAGTAAACGCCGTGCGCTCTCGCTCCCCCCGCACAGACCTTACGACTGCGCCATCGAACTGCTCCCCGGCTCCTCTTTTCCCAAGGGGCGTCTATATAGCCTCTCCAAACCGGAGAGGGAGGCCATGGAAAAGTACATTAGGGAATCCCTGGACTCCGGTTGCATTCGTCCTTCATCCTCCCCTCTGGCAGCGGGTTTCTTCTTTGTTGGCAAGAAGGATGGATCCCTCCGCCCTTGTATTGATTACCGTGGTCTTAATAACATTACTATTAAGAATAAATACCCCCTCCCTTTGATGAATTCCGCGTTCGACTCACTACAGGGCGCCTCCATGTTCACCAAATTAGACCTCCGCAACGCTTACCACCTCGTCAGGATAAGGGAGGGGGACGAGTGGCTAACACCCCTATGAGGCATTTCGAATATCTGGTGATGCCGTTCGGCCTCACCAACACGCCAGCGGTTTTGCAGAATTATCGATGACGTGCTGGGCGATATGATAGGTCGATTCGCATTCGTATACCTCAACGACATCCTGATCTTCTCCAGAGACCTAACCAAACATGTCCAGCACGTTCGACAGGTCCTTCATCACCTCCTGGAAAACCGCTTATATGTAAAAGTGGAGAAATGCAAGTTCCACGCCTCAACAGTCTCCTTTCTGTGGTATTTCGTGTCTGAAGGGCAGGTTCGGATGGACCCTTCTAAAGCGGAGGCAGTAGTCGGATGGCCAACCCCGTGCTCGCGGAAGGATCTTCAGAGGTTTCTGGGCTTCGCTAACTTTTACAGGCGGTTCATTAGGAACTATAGCCGGATAGCTGCGCCATTGACCGCCCTTACGTCCTGCGTCAAGCCGTTTGCCTGGACCCCGGCGGCGGAAGAAGCATTCCGAGACCTCAAAGCCCGTTTCACCTTGGCACCCGTCCTCGACCTTCGTGGTCGAGTTGGACGCCTCGGACGTTGGGGTCGGGGCAGTGCTGTCCCAACGCGCCATAGACGGCAAGCTCCATCCCTGCGCCTTCTTATCCCGCCGGCTGTCACAAACCGAGGCCAACTACGAAGTCGGCGATCGAGAACTACTGGCCGTCAAGCTTGCACTGGAGGAATGGCGGCATTGGCTTGAGGGTGCGGAGTTGCCATTCCTCGTTTGGACGGATCACCGTAATCTCGAATACATCCGGTCTGCTAAGCGTCTCAATCCCGCCATGCGAGATGGGCCCTCTTCTTTTCACGGTTCGACTTCACCCTTACATACCGACCTGGCTCAAGAAACGGTAAGCCGGATGCCCTATCCCGTGTCTTCACCAAAGGAGAGGAGCCATGCGCCCGACCCGACGCAATCCTGCCAAGGCAGCGTGTAATAGGCGCTGCTTTGTGGAGAGTCGAAGAAACGATGAAGACGGCTCTCCTCGGCTATCCAGGTCCTGGAAACGGACCTCCCGGGTGCCTCTTTGTCCCTGAACCTGCTAGGTCGGAGGTACTGGCCTGGGCCCATGCCTCCAAGCTCACCTGCCATCCCGGCCTGGCCCGCACCATGGCTTTCCTCCGCAGACGGTTCTGGTGGCCCTCCATGCGCAATGACGCGCAAGCCTACATTGCTGCCTGCCCCACTTGCACCCAGAACAAGCAGTCTAACCGGCCAAGCTCCGGGCTTCTGCGTCCCTTACCTGTTCCTCGTCGCCCCTGGTCCCATCTGTCTTTAGATTTCGTAACCGGTCTGCCCTGTTCCGATGGCAACACTGTGGTCCTCACCATCGTTGACAGGTTTAGTAAATACACCCACTTCATTCAAACTCCCCTCGGCTAAGGAGATGGCGGCAATCCTGGTCAAGGAAGTGTTTTGCGTTTTCGGGTTGCCCCTCGACCTGGTCTCTGACCGCGGACCGCATTTCACGTCCGCAGTTTGGAGGTCCTTTTGCCGTGCCATTGGCGCCACCATTAGTCTCTCCTCCGGTTTTCATCCCCAAACCAACGGCCAGGCCGAGAGGGCCAATCAGACGTTAGGATCCTCTCTCCGTTGCCTGGTGTCCTCCAACTCCGCCACCTGGTTCTCCCAGCTTCCGTGGGTTGAATATGCCCACAGCACCCTTCCCACATCCGCAACGGGCATGTCCCCTTTCCAGTGCCTGTTTGGATACCAGCCCCCACTGTTCCCATCCCAGGAGAGAGACCTGGCGGTGCCATCCGTTCAGGCCCACGTACGACGATGCCATCGGACCTGGCACTGCGCCAGAGCCGCCCTGCTTCGGTCCTCCGGGTTGTACCGCGCACAGGCTAACCGACACCGGGTGCAGGCTCCCTCTTACGCAGTGGGGGATAGGGTTTGGCTGTCTACCAAAGACCTCCCTTTGCGCACCGACTCCCGCAAGCTATCCCCCAGGTTTATCGGCCCCTTCACCATCGACAGGATCATGAACCCCGCTGCCGTCCGTCTCAAGCTGCCCCCTCTCTCAAGGTTCATCCCTCCTTCCACGTGTCCTGCATCAAGCCCGTGCGTCACAGCCCGCTCCTCCCTCCTCCTCCTCAGCCACCCCCCCCCGCGGATCATTGATGGGGGTCCTGCGTTTACCGTCCGTCGGATCTATGGGCTATGGTCCCGAAGAGCAGTACTGGATTTCCCGTCGCCAAATCCTGGATCCGTCCATGATCCGCACCTACCATCGCCGGCGGCCGGGGGCTCCGGGTGGGCCGCCTGGGGGCGTCCGTCAGGGGGGGGGTACTGTCACGTCCCCGCCTCCGCGAGCGCGCAGAAGAGGGCGCCCGTGCTCCTGAGTTTCCAGTACGCACCTGTTCCCACACCTGTCATCAATCACCACTCACGCACCTGTCTCCACTCACCTCATCACCACGCTATACAAGTACAACTCCCTGCCACTTCTTCCCTGCCAGATCAATGGTTCATGTTTACATGCCACATCTCGCGCTTACCAGACTCTCGTCCTGCCTTCCCATGTTCCGACCGATCGCCCGTTCCCGACTATTCTGCCTGAGTCCTGCCTGTACATCTGTTCGCCGCCGGAATTCTGATCTCTCGCCTGTCCTCGACTACTCTGCCCGCTCCCTGACTGTACTCCTGCCGCCCGCTCGTTTACCGACCATCTGCCCGTCCCCGACTGCTCTGCCTGCTGCTCGTCTGTACCTTCGTCGCCGGTACGTGAAACGCCTCACCTTCCGTCCCTGTCCGTTCTGCCTGTCTCTTCCCCACTCCTTCCCAGTCCGCGCTTGGATCCTTACCTGTGCCCTTGACACCCAACCATGAGATAAATTATATTTCTGGTGTATCAAATATTATTTCAATGAAAAACTGCATACCTGACAATGTATTTCGTATTTTAATTATTGTAGAAAAGCTATCATGCCATGAAACATTTTTTACATCTGTGGCATTTGTCATTGCATAATGTATTGTCATGAGACATTAGCTCAATAATTTCTAACCTATATATAATACTCACATTTTACCTAAAAGATAGGTTACCCTGGTTGTTTTCACAAAATTTGGATCTTGGGCTAAATAGCTGATCAAATACCTGGTCAAAATTATTGGATCAGATTTGGGCTGCATGCGTAAATGTATTAATAAAATCTATAAATGTATTAATAAAAATTACTGCTCTTGAACACAACCAATAGCTTAGGCCAAACAGGAAATAGCTCCAGTGGAAGTGACTTGTCGAGTGATGAAAATATTTAATATTGTTTATGTGTAGACCATGTGCATGCCAAAATCCCAAGAAACATTTAAAACAACGTTGCCCAATATAGTTGAGGTATTTGGGAAGCCATAACATATTCTAGCCAAAGTGAAATTACAAGAGAAACTAAAAGAGAGAAGAAATGTTTACTTTTTCTTTGAAATAATAAATTATTTGCAATTGTGCTTATTTGAATAAAAGGATTGGTCAAATTACGCCCAGATGGCTCATCTCACCTCTTGACTAGGATCATCTCACCCCTTGACTAGGATCATTTCACCCCTTGACTAGAATCATCTTACCCCTTGACTAGGATCATCTCACCCCTTGACTAGGATCATCTTACCCCTTGACTAGGATCATCTCACCCCTTGACTAGAATCATCTCACCCCTTGACTAGGATCATCTCACCCCTTGACTAGAATCATCTCACCCCTTTACTATGATCATCTTATGTCTACCCTTAGGCAAGTTAAGACACAGGACCACTTTTTTTTAGTAATAATATTTTCAAGGAACTTTGTCATAGGTGCAGTCTTGTCCTGAAATATGGGTAGATGTATATCTATTATTTCTTTCTCTTTTCCCCTTGTCTAGGGGACAGCTTAAGTAAAAATCATCTCAATTTATCCTACATCCTACTCTGCATGCATGTCATTAATTATTCCGAAGTTCTGCCTTTTAACTATTCATTGTTCAGTATCATAATGGTTAGAGACATCACTTCTGAGATTGGAATCCTCGGCTTCCCGCTTTTTAGGTACTTACCATGGACTCCTGTGTGCAACTCCCTAGTTTGGAACACCTCGCTTGCTGATGTTATTTAATTACCTTTTTGCTTTTATAACACACAGCCAACCATTTATAACACACAGCCAACCAATACGTGGGAGATCGCAAATATTGCAATTTCATTAAAATGTTATAAATTCATGGTATTTACCCAAAACATATGTCTACCGGCTACTGGGTATCAACATTAGTTGCTCTTCTACACAATTTATGTACACATAATTAAGTGAAAACATGAACAATTTATATTTATCTAGATGTATTTAAAATTTGAAATTTCATTAAATTATCTTTTTTGTTGTCAAATAATGATTAAACTATAATTATGTTTTTGTTCAGAACAAGATATTTATTTGCATACTATTTGTCCTAATAAGTGTGAATAACAATAACATTTGGTCAACATTTCTGCATGTTTAGTTGAACCACACTATCTATAAAAGGTAACACAAAAATATGCTAATATTTGATAATATTAAATTGTAATTTGAAAATAACAACCTAACCGGGTGAAATTAAACATGACATTGAGGAAAGCAATACCAACAGTTGTAATTTAAGATAACATATGTGTCTAAGTATACTTAAAAAGTCAATATATAAAAAAAGTCTGTATAATTTCAGTAACAATACATACTGACATTATTGAACACTTCTCTATCAAACATGTTTTAAAATTATGAAACGTGAATAATGTTCTGTATAATGGCCCAACAAGGTGGAAATTTATGCGTGAGACATGCAGACTAACATTAAGAAACATTGAAAAATAGTTTCCTGCCCAAAGAAATTAGTATGAGATGTCCCAAATGAGATGAAATTTTGGCAAGTGGCTATTAAATTGAAGAGAACTGCTACAACGTAACAGGGTGGAAAATTATTCAAGGACACTTGAGTGCAAAAAATAATAAAAATAAATACAACTTCAGAGATGTTTGGCAGTGGCACACAAAACACACGTAGTGCATGTCCTATTCACATTCTTCTTAAATGTTAGCTACTATAGTGGCTAAATGTCAGTTTGAGTAAAGACTGTCTAAATATGTCACCCGAAAAGAGCAGGGAAAGCACATTTACTGGAAAATTAAAAGTAAAGCTGACAGGAGGACACTAAGCTTTTTGAATAATACCTGCCCAAAAAGGTTCTAAATAGTACTTGACATTTTTAGGTTCTAAAAGGATCTACAAAGAACATATGATGATACTTTAGTGTGTTACTGGAAAGCAATGTAACCCACATCAAATAAATGTTTTAATAAATGACATGTCTGCTTTCATTATGTAATATTGGAGTAAAGGAAGAAAATACTTTTAGAGATAAACAATAACTGTGGTTGATAAATATAATTGATTGTCAGCTGAGAAAGGAATCAGGTGTCAAGTTGTTTGTTCCGGATTCCATACGCAATCCTTCTCCCACTGAGAATAGGTCAGACTGTCCCCCATTAGTTGCCCTTTACACCTGGGTAGCAGACAGGAGGCTTTAAGACAGAGAGGCTCTCCAGCATAATGACTGTGCCAAGGGCGAGGCTCTGAGATGAGACCAGTCACACTTGTCTTGTTAGCTCTGTTCACCGGGGCATTGATTCCCTGCTGCAGAAGACTTAGTCTGGACCCGAGCACTGAGCCACCCCACAGTGAACAGGATGGGAAGAAAAGAGATTTCACTTTAAACTACTCCACATTCACTCACTGTAGAATGATTCTGTCTCAGATATATGAAAGGTGAGTATAAACATGGCATTGTAGTTACTGGCAAAAAAAAAAGGTTTTACCCATGTATATTTTTGTGAATATATTCATCTCTGTACAGGACTAAGATCTCCCTGGGAATATTACATTTAGGATTAATTATTGCATCTTTAAATATATTTTCATCTCTAAACCACGCAAAATGTACAGATATATTGCAGGATTTGGAGGGCATGGGTTGAAATGTAATGTTGCTTTAATCTCCACTGTTTTTTTTAATTCTCTCACTGGGGAAGAGTGATCAAATTATTGGACTAAATTGCATGTCATTGGACTACATAGTATGTCATGGGACATTTAAAAAGGCAATTAAATAACCATCTGGGAAATGTCTGAAGCTGCCGGAGAAATGTACTCATTTGTACCAAAGTCACTCCAGATATATCTCCAATAGCAATGATGACTATATAAAAAAGTTTCAGTCAGCAGTTTAACAATATAGTATCTGCTTCATATACGCTAAATTTAGTTTTTGTTTTAGCACTGTCCAAGGATGGTCTTACTTTTTTTTTTACATGATGCCTTGTGTACAAATGTTTTTGAATAGGGAGTATGTGTAGCCATGTTAAGATTTCTAATGCTAGCTGTTGAATTCTCCAGCACAATTCGGCAGAACTGGACTGTGAGATTCACTGTGGAGAAGATCACCAAAAACCCTGACCTTCTATCAGACGTGACTCCGGCCTACAATATTTATGTCATCGGTGGTGGGAATGACTTGCTGCACGACACTTTGGAGGCTGTAAATGGGGGAGTGCGGAGAGTGCAGACAAGCCTGCAGATCTCCAGACTTAGTAGAGCGCTGGCAGTAGTGGGGCACACCTCTAAACCCAACAGCCTCTCACAATGGCTACAGGTGATACTGACTGGGAGATTGATACTCAGCGCTACAGATTTTGTCGCTCTACCTACTGAATGATTGAGAACATTGAGAAAAGTTTCATCCTTGAATTAAAAGGAAAAAAACACACCTGTGATAGAATACAGAAGTAACAGAATAGAATTGTGCAGATTAAGATTAATTAATGTGAGGATAAACTATATGTAAATAATATAGAATAGCATCACTGAATACACTTCTCTCTCTTTACCTTGTGCACAGGTGAGCCACTTATCTACTTGGACATGTCTGAATGACAGAGTTAGGGATTCCATAGCCATTATCCTCAGAGAAGTCGTTGACTGCCCGCCCATCTTGACCCTGCTGTCTTCCAGCGCAGTGCATAGCACGTGTGAACTGACAGGCACTGCTGAAAGATGGACCATCTTACAGAAACTGAAGCAGTTAGTTCTCCGGGGTCTGGCTCGGTCCTTACCGTGTTTGATGCCCTCAGATGCATCGGGGATTACCTTTATCTGTGACTGCAGTATGGCTGCCATGCGGTGGCTGTGCTCACCTTTATCAGAGTGCCAAGGCCGTTTTGATGTCCACGGGCCCATGTGTGTATTGACAACTACAGCTGACATGCACACAAGGAATGACTGCAGAGACAGTTATACTCAATATGCCTATTTAAATAAGGCTGGATTGAAACCAATTCAGGTATTTGCTGACTGGTACTTTTTTGCTTACTGTCCAATTTAATTACGTTTATGTAATGAGAGGAACATTAAATACGTGGTAAATGGAGCATCAAGTCAACTTTTTAATTATTTTTTAAAAATAAATATTTTGATCTTATGTGTGTGCTTGTGCATTGTATTTACACTGTGGTAATAATTCTTATATTCCACTAATAGCTACCAAAGACAGTGTGCATTAAGATGTCTCCACTGGGAAGATATAGTCCAAGAAACAAAAGACTATCAAGTTGTGTGAGGACTGACCAAGAACACAGTCATACAAATGGTGAGAAGAAAAAAAATCCACTTTAAGTTGTGAACAACTTCTTGAATATTTCTCTACTTGTGTAACAATAAAACTGCAAATGTTTATAAACAATATTTTCTTATGTATCTTTGTGATGAGGCTTTTAACCTAACTAATTTCTGGAGTTTAAAACACATCATGTTAAAGACAACTAACTATGATAAATTCAGGCTATAATGGCTGTGTATCAGGCAGAGCAATTATTTTCTTGCTTACAATTATTGATGTTTGAACCAACTGAAAAAGATCTGATGTTAAAATATAATGGGATTGGCCAAAAGACCAACAACAATTGTGTAAACCCACTACATTTAGCATGTTTGATCTTTTCCTTATTCAAAATGTGAAATTCTCAAATGCTGTTTTTCTCTACCAGATGCATGTGAATATATTCCACACACCCTGCTCTACAAGATTGAGAATAGTCGCCATGTCACTGTCTCTTATGGGTGGGTGGAAGGACTGCTGCTAACAGCTCTTTCCTGGCTAGGCGTCTATACCACTACAGCAGTGACCATGTTGCGGCTAGATACCCCTGTCCTTGGACCCAACAGCAAGCTGAGCTTCCTTCTGCTCTTCACCCTGACTCTGAGTTCTTTCTCACCTCTAACCACCATTGGCCGGACCCAGGGGTGGTCCTGTATGTTGCGTCACACAGCGTCTGGCACCACCTTTGTCCTCTGCATCTCTTGTGTCCTGGGGAAAACAATAGTGGTGTTGATGGCCTTCAGGGCTACATTTCCAGGCAGTAATGTCATGAAATGGTTCAGTACTCCACAACAGAGACTCAGTGTTCTAGCTTTCACTCTCATACAGGTCCTGATCTGTGTTATTTGGTTAACAATCTTCCCTCCATTCCACTACAAGAATATGAAACACTATAAAGAAAAGATAATTCTAGAATATGATGTGGGTTATGCTATTTGTTTCTGGGCTGTGTTGGGCTATATTGGACAACTCGTTCTATTTTGTGTTGTGTTGGTCTGTCTGGTCAATAAGATAAATTCTATGCAAACTAATTATCTTCTGTACAGTATTGTTATACATGTACAATTAGCAGCATGCCTGCAAACCACCAGAGCACCAATAAAATATGCATTAGTCATTGAAATATACATTCAGCATAGCTAAGTTGAAACTGAAAATCTGAACCTTGTATTCTGACATTGGTTCATATTTACTATAGAAATTATAGCTTTGTAAGCACAATAAAACATGTATGTGGTGTTATCTAACATCTGATTTTTGCAATAATATGTTCTTTATGTGAGCACTAAGGTACACCACAAATAATCTTAATGCACAAAAGAACAAATCTTTGTCCACAGTACTAATATTAAACTCAACTTTGATTAAGAACTTGGTAAAATGTCACAATTTTATTGTAATTGTAATGTATTGCTGTATGCCTAAAAACATACTGTTTGTGCATTTAATGAAAATAACTACTAAATGTATTTACTATCATGTATTCCCTGAGTCTCATTTAGCTCTTGAAATGTTTGATTGTGTAGGTGTTAGGAAACAAATGTGATGATATTTACACACTCATCACTAATTGGTTGATAGGATTGTTTAGATTCCACCCATTACCCAAATTAACAGTCATTGGTCTATTATATAATCACATTACTTAATTAAGTCACATCACCTGATAAATGGAACACTGTGAGGTGTCAAACATGTAATGTGAAAAAGCTGTAGCATAACAGTGAGGCTGGTCTCAAAATATGTGTGTATGCAGCACAGTTAAAGCCTGTTGAAATAACTTTAATTATAAATCAGTCAGTAAGTTTTACTTTACACATTAATTCTAATTTATTCTATTTATTTAATTACCTTTATTTATACAAATAAATCAACTGAGACCTATGACTCTTTTACAGCCGTGCCCTGTATTAAAACATACAGCCCCGGAAAAAAGAGACCACTGCACTGTTTTTTTTCCTTTCCAAAAAAGTTGAAAAGGAAAGTTTTGAGTTCGGAACAGAAGCGTTCAATTTGCAGTGGTCTCTTAATTTTAACCCTTCTGTTCCTCACTCAAAATCTTCCTTTTCAACTTTTTTGGAAAGGAAAGAAAAAGGTGCAGTGGTCTCTTAATTTTTTCCGGAGCTGTACATCGAAGACTTATAGATTGCAAAACAAATCTAAAAACCTGTTTTTGCTTTGTCATTTTGGGGTATTGTGTATGAATCGGGGATGAAATAAATCAATTTAATCCATTTTAGAATAATGTTGTAACATAAAATGTGGAAAAAGGGAAGGGATCTGAATACTTTCCGAATGCACTTTAAAGAAAAAGCGTACATATAATACAGTATTATATAATATTATATTACAGAATTATTGTGAGGTGCGAGGGTAGCGAGTGCAAAAAAGGAGAGGCAAAACCAAAAACGAACACACTCTGGTGTGTTGCTCCACCGCCGGTCTGCTTGCACTTTCTGACGCCACACTGCCTCCTGCAGGCAGACAGGGGTGGCGGACCAGACCTCGTCAGACTTCCTGAAACACTCCTCCATGGCCTGGACACTTATGTAACCCCCACCCAGGGGCACAACGGATGCTGGAAACCGAGGACCACCTGGAAGGGTGTCAGACCTGCGGAGGAATGGCGCAGGGAACTCTGAGCGTACTCTGCCCAGGGGAGAAAACGGGTCCACTCACCTGGTCTGTCGAGGCAGGAAGACCGGAGGAACCTCCCCATTTCTTGGTTGGTATGCTCCGACTGCCCGTTGCACGGTGGGTGGTACCCGGACGTGATGCTGACCGCAAACCCCAGCCTGGACATGAAGGCTTTCCATACTCAAGACGTAAACTGGGGGCCGCGGTCAGAGACTATGTCCTCCGGAAGTCCAAACAGCCGGAAAACCCGCTGAAACTGCACCTCAGTGAACTGGAGGGAAGAGGGGAGGCCGGGCAGTGGAATGAATAGAACCATCCTCGAAAATCGGTCCACTACCACGGCGATGGTGTTCCCCTCTGACCGTGGCAGATCCGTCATGAAGGCCACGGAGAGGTGGGACCAGAGTTGCTGAGGTACTGGTAGGGGGTGGAGCTTGCCCGCTGGAGCCATTTGCGTTGCCTTTGACTGTGTGCACACTGTGCTGGAGAGGACGTAGTGCCACACGGTCCTTTCCATGCCAGGCCACCAGTACTTCTCCCGGAGCGCTTTCAGAGTCTGGGTGATGCCTGGGTGCCCAGTTGCTGGTGTAATGTGTGGCCAGGTCACCTACCGGCCCCGCACTCTCCGGGGCACCTAGGTCTTGTCTGGGCGGCACGTTGATGCTGCAGGGTCGCATCTCCCTGCCTGTTGAATGGCCGCATCTATGTCCCAGGAGACGGAATCCATGGTGCAGGAGGGGGGCAGGATGGGCGTGTCCCTAGGCAGTTCTGGCCCCCATTCGTGCAGGCGGGAGAGTGCGTCCGCCCTGACGTTCTTTGTACCAGGTCAGTATGTCAGGGTGAACTGGAAGCACTCAAAGAACAGGGTCTATCTGTCCAGGCGGGAATTGAGGTGCCGCGCAGCCCTGACGTGTTCCGATAGTGTGTCAGGACTGTGAATGGCTCCCAGGCACCCTCGAGCAAGTGTCTCCACTCCTCCAGTGCCAACTTCCCTGCCAGTAACTCACGGTCAGCCACGTCGTAGTTCCTCTCCACAGCAGTCTGTTTCCTGGAGAAGTACGCACAGGGGTGGAGTCAGGGAGGAGTTCCATGCTGCTGGGAGAGGACCGCCCCCACCCCGACCTCGGACGCGTCCACATCAACCGTGATAGGGCTTGAGCGGGTCCGGATGTCGTAGCAGGGGAGCTGTGGTGAATCTGCCCTTCAGGATGAGGAAGGCCTCTTCCGCCTCTGGGGTCCAGTGGAGGTGCTGAGGTTGGCCTTTCAGCAGCGACGTGAGTGGCACGGCGATGGTGCTGAATCAACTGATGAACCGGTGGTAGAAGTTGGCAAATCCAATGAAGGCTTGCAGTTCCTTGATGGTCTTCAGGACTGGCCATGACCTCACTGCCTCCACCTTCAGCTCCTCCATCTTAACGCCCTCCGGAGTGAAGGAGACGGTGGGTTGGTGGAAGGAGCAATTCTCACCTTTTATATATACCTGGTGGTCGAACAGATGTTGGAGAACAGTACAGACGTGGGCCACATGTTCTGGGTATGTTAGAAAGATTTCAGCCAAAACTGCCACAAGAATTGTTCGGGATACAAAGAAAAACCCACAGGTAACCTCAGGAGAAATACAGGCTGCTCTGGACAAAGACGGTGTGGTTGTTTCAAGGAGCACAATACAACTATACTTGAACAAAAATGAGATGCATGGTCGAGTTGCCAGAAAAAAGTCTTCACTGCGCCAATGCCACAAAAAAGCCCGTTTACAATATGCCCGATAACACCTTGACATGCCTCACAGCCTCTGGCACACTGTAATTTGAAGGGACAAGACCAAAATAGAGCTTTATGGTCACAACCATAAGCGCTATTTTTGGAGAGGGGTCAACAAGGCCTATATTGAACAGAATACCATCCCCACTGTGAAGCATGGAGTGGACATCACAGTCTCCTGACCTTTCTATCATCAAGCCACTCTGGGGAGATCTCTTAACGTGCAGTTCATACAAGACGACCAACGACTTTGCATGACCTGGAGGCATTTTGCCAAAACGAATGGGCAGCTATACCACCTGCAAGAATTCGGGGCCTCACAGGCAACTATTACAAAAGACTGCACGCTGTCATTGATGCTAAAGGGGGTAATACATAATATTAAGAACTAGGTGTATGCAGACTTTTGAACATGGGTCTGTTAATTTTTTTCTTTGTTGCCATGTTTTGTTTTATAAATGTGCCATTCTGTTATGACCTACAGTTGAATGTGAATCCCATAAGAAATAAAAGAAATGTGTTTTTCCTGCTCACTCATGTTTTCTTTACAAATGGTAAATACAGCTCTGGAAAATATTAAGAGACAACTGCAAAAATATCAGTTTCTCTGGTATGTGTTTGAGTAAAATGAACAGTTTTGTTTTATTCTGTAAACTACTGACAACATTACTCCCAAATTCCAAATAAAAATATTGTAATTTAGAGTATTTATTTGTAGAAAATGACAACTGTTCAAAATAACCAAAGAAAGATGCATTGTTTTCAGACCTCAAATAATGTAAAGAGAACAAATTCATATTCATATTTCAACAACAAAATACTGTTTTAACTTAGGAAGAGTTCAGAAATCAATATTTGGTGGAATAACCTTGATTTTTAATCACAGCTTTCATGCGTCTTGGCATGCTCTCCACCAGTCTGTCACATTGCTGTTGGGTGACTTTATGCCACTCCTGGCACAAAAATTCAAGTAGCTCGGCTTTATTTGATGCTTGTGACCATTCATCTTCCTCTTGATCAAATTCCAGAGGTTTTCAATGGGGTTCAGGTTTGAAGATTGGGCTGGCCATGACAGGGTCTTGATCTGATGGTACTGCATCCACAAATTGATTGACCTGGCTGTGTGGCATGGAGCATTGTCCTGCCGTAAAAAACAATTCTCAGATTTGGGGAACATTATCAGAGCAGAAAGAAGCAGGTGTTCTTCCAGGATAACCTACTTGGCTTGATTCATGCGTCCTTCACAAAGACAAATCCGCTCGATTCCAGCCTTGCTGAAGCATCCCCAGATCATCACCCATCCTCCACCAAATTTCACATTGGGTGCGAGACACTGTGGCTTGTAGGCCTCTCCAGGTCTCCGTCTCACCATTAGACGACCAGGTGTTGGGCAAAGCTGAAAATTGGACTCGTCAGAAAAGATGACCTTACTCCATTCCTCTACGGTCCAATCCTTATGGTCTTTTGCAAACTTCAACCTGGCTCTTCTTTACTTCACATTGATGAAGGGCTTTTTTCTAGCTTTGCACGACTTCAGCCCTGCCCCTAGGAGCCTGTTTCGAACCGTCCTCGCCGTGCACTTCACCCCAGCTGCTGTTTGCCATTCCTTTTGTAGGTCACTTGATGGCATCTTACGGTTGTTGAGTGACATCGGAATGGTCATCTCGGTCAGTGGACAGTCGTTTTCGCCGTCTGCCAGTCTGTAGCTTTGTTGTCCCCAGTGTCTGTTGCTTGACCTTGTTCTTATGAACCGCTGTCTTTGAAATTTTCAGGATGGAAGCAACCTGACACTGTATCCCTCTGCCAGTAAAGCCAGAATTGAACCCTTCTTTTCCTCACTCAAAGCTTTTCTTTTCAACTCTTTTGTCATGCTGAATAGTTATTTTTTTATTCAAATTACCTTTGAGGTACTACTTGCATTGTTTTTGCCATCCAGCTGGTCCTATTGCAAGAGGATAGTGATGACCACAGCAGTGGTTTTTATACTTTTGCTCGTCAAATTAAATTTGGTTCAGGTAATCACCTAATCAGTACCTCATTAAGTAAAATGAGGTGTGCCTGTATTGGAATTTAACAGACACTGGAATGGAATGGCTGCCATACATGTTGAGTTGCTGATTTAAGAAAAATTAGGAGTGGTCTCTTAATTATTTCCATCTGTGTATATACAGTATCTCAGAAAAGTGAGTACACCCCTCACATTTTTGTAAATATTTGTTTATATCTTTTCATGTGACAACACTGAAGAAATGACACTTTGCTACAATGTAAAGTAGTGAGTGTACAGCTGGTATAACAGTGTAAATTTGCTGTCCCCTCAAAATAACTCAAGACACAGCCATTAATGTCTAAACCGCAGGCAACGAAAGTGAGTACACCCCTAAGTGAGAATTCCCACATTGGGCCCAATTAGCCATTTTCCCTCCCTGGTGTCATGTGACTCGTTAGTGTTACAAGGTCTCAGGTGTGAATGGGGAGCAGGTGTGTTTAATTTGGTGTTATCGCTCTCACACTCCCTCATACTGGTCACTGGAAGTTCAACATGGCACCTCATGGCAAAGAACTCTCTGAGGATCTGAAAAAAAGAATTATTGCTCAACATAAAAATGGCCTAGGCTATAAGAAGATTGCCAAGACCCTGAAATTGAGCTGCAGGACGGTGGCCAAGACCATACAACAGTTTAACAGGACAGGTTCCACTCAAAACAGGCCTTGCCATGGTTGACCAAAAAAGTTGAGTGCATGTGCTCAGCGTCATATCCAGAGGTTGTCTTTGGGAAATAGACGTATGAGTGCTGCCAGCATTGCTGCAGAGGTTGAAGGGGTGGGTGGGTCAGCCTGTCAGTGTTCAGACCATACGCCGCACACTGCATCAAATTGGTCTGCATGGCTGTCGTCCCAGAAGGAAGCCTCTTCTAAAGATGATGCACAAGAAAGCCCACAAACAGTTTGCTGAAGTCAAGCAGACTAAGGACATTACTGGAACCATGTCCTGTGGTCTGATGAGACCAAGATAAACTTATTTGGGTCAGATGGTGTCAAGCGTGTGTGGCAGCAACCAGATGAGGAGTACAAAGACAAGTGTGTTTTGCCTACATTCAAGCATGGTGGTGGGAGTGTCATGGTCTGGGGTTGCATGAGTGCTGCCGGCACTGGGGAGCTACAGTTCATTGAGGGAACCATGAATGCCAACATGTACTGTGACATACTGAAGCAGAGCATGATCCCCTCCCTTCGGAGACTGGGCCGCAGGGCAGTATTCCAGCATGATAACGACCCCAAACACACCTCCAAGATGACCACTGCCTTGCTAAAGAAGCTGAGGGTAAAGGTGATGGACTGGCCAAGCATGTCTCCAGACCTAAACCCTATTGAGTATCTGTGGGGCATCCTCAAACGGAAGGTGGAGGAGCGCAAGGTCTCTAACATCCACCAGCTCCGTGATGTCATCATGGAGGAGTGGAAGAGGACTCCAGTGGCAACCTGTGAAGCTCTGGTGAAGTCCATGCCCAAGAGGGTTAAGGCAATGCTGGAAAATGATGGTGGCCACTCAAAATATTGACACTTTGGGCCCAATTTGGACATTTTCACTTAGGGACGTACTCACTTCTGTTGCCAGCGGTTTAGACATTAATGGCTGTATGTTGTGTTATTTCGAGGGCACAGCAAATTTATGCTGTTATACAAGCTGTACACTCACTACTTCACATTGTAGCAAAGTGTCATTTCTTCAGTGTTGTCACATGAAAAGATATAATCAAATATTTACAAAAATGTGAGGGGTGTACTCACTTTTGTGAGATACTGTATATATGTGTGTGTGTGTTTATCTAATCGGTTGTCTTGACTATCTTTTACTTCAGCTTTTTACCCCTGGCAGCTAGCTCGTGAATGTGCTTGTGAAATTCCCAAGGTATCAGCAGGAAAAAGCTGAGGAAAAATATAGGCTAAATATAAATTAGGTACACAAATATATCTCTGTATAGAGTGGTACAGACAAGACAATTCAAACGGGGGTATCATAGCACTTTTAACGTTAAATAACATTTTAGCACGCATCCTATGAAATGAATAAAATGACAAAAACTAGTTTTAAGTTTGTCTTCAACTTTATTAAGACATTAAACACAAATGTAATATACAAACACAATACAGCAAAAGTGTATTTGCGCTGATAATGCCAGTGTTTTCATGTCGCTGCTCAAATGATCTGCACGCAGCTGAGCCCAGGATATTGCGCAATAGCCAAACACACATGCATCTCAATCTAGATAGGTGCGTTCTCTGTCCTCGCAATCTTGCAAGACCATTCCCACAAGGACATTTGGCAAGAACGTTCCTCTCAAGGACACAAGTACGTTTTTAGCGTTCTTAGAAATGATAAACAGCCATTGTAACTCTTCCATGTCCTACTAAATTGTTTTCAGTACTTCCTGGTTGAACCAGGACCCCTCCTCCCCAATAGTCTACAAACAATAGCCTGTTTAAATATCACAATATAGTGTTGTTGAAGTATATGAATGTATGCTTGTTTATGTTTAGATAACAAAAGACCATCTGTTTATCTGTGCACAGGAAGTCACGTTCATTTAAAATGCGACAGTAATTAGCCAATGGGCTTACAGTACTGGGATGTGTATTCTGTTTGGGATGTTTATAAAGGTGAGGACAACTGGACGTTTCTTTGAGATTGAGTGAGATGAGCTCGAGTTTGTAAGACCGAGTATCAAAGTGTCTGTAACATCATGAACAATAGCCTATCAAATACGGCAATAAATAATTGAATTATTCTCACCCTTGACCACCGGGTATGCAATCATTATTTCAACCACTATACGAAACGGCTGATTTCTAACGGTGCCACACCATATGATATCCATTTCTGGGACAAAATTTTTTTGATCAGAGCTAAAATATTATGCCTGAACTTTGAAAATATCAGACTCAAAAACAGACATCTGTGTTATCATTCTGTACTTTATTGAGGAGAGTTGCATTTATTTTCCTTACTTTTATTCAAGTTTAAACTTTAAACTTTATTCAAGTTTAAAGTTTAAACGTGCTTGGGACAGTCACACCAGAGATGAGATTTGGTTTGGTTGAATATCTTTGAAAAAGTAAGTGATGACTTGCATGAATGTTCAGCATGTTCACATAGCAGCATGTTCTGAACAATATAAAAATGTTTTTTTTAACAAATTTAAGTTCTATTTATTTGTCTTTAATGCTCAGAAACGCAAAAATGCTCTGTCACATCAACCACCCATGTACAACCTTTACCATGCAAAGAAGAAACCATGTCTAAACAAGATGCAGAACTGCCGCTGCCTTCTCTGGCCCTGAGCTCATTTAAGATGGACTGAGGCGAAGTGGAAAACTGTCCTGTGGACTGACAAATCAAAATTTGAAATTCTTTTTAGGAATCACTGCAACTTAATAGGAGAGGGACCATCCGGCTTCTTACCAGCGCACAGTTCAAAAGCCAGCATCTGTGATGGCGTGGGTGACTTGCACAATTAATGCTGAACAATATATACAGGTTTTGGAAAGACAACGTCTTTTTCATGAAAGGCCTTGCTTATTTCAGCAAGACAATGCCAAACCACATTCTGCACATATTACAACAGCATGGCTCCATAGTAAAAGAGTCCGGGTGCTGAACTGGCCTGCCTGCAGTCCAGACCTGTCACCCATTGAAAACATTTGGCACATTATGAAACGAAAAATACGACCCCAAATTTTTCAGCAGCTGAAATCCTATATCAAGCAAGAATGGGATTACATTTCACTTTCAAAACTACAGCAATTGTTTTCCTCAGTTCCCTAATGCTCACAGAGTATTGCTAAAAGAAGAGGTGATGCAACACAGTGGTAAACATGCCCCTGTCCCAACTTTTTTGAAACGTGTTGCTGGCATCAAATTCAAAAGGGCATGTATTTTTCCAAAAACAATACAATTTCTCAGTATCAACATTTGATATGTTGTCTTTGTACTATATTCAATTAAAAATAGGGATAAATTATTTGCACATCATTGTATTCTGTTTCTATTTGCATTTTACGCAGCGTCCCAACTTTTTTGGAAACATGGTTGTAGTTTACTTATGATTGTCAGATGTTGGTTTTCCAAGACACACCACCCCTCCGGGGAAAACTATTATTTGTCCCCCCAATATATCACTGTAAACATAACTTTGTAATTTCAATAATATTAATAACACGCAATGAAAGCACTTGTGCTGATTATAGACACTTAATAGCATTGTGAGGCAAAGAGCAGGGGCTCACAATCGTTTTAAGTTTCAAACTGCCCTCACAACGGTTTGATCCGTTGCCCCCCCCACCCTAAACAGTGGCACATCGTGTGTGGGAATCTGATGTTGGTGGCTGACTTTCAGTAGTCAAAGTTCAAACAAAGGATTTGTTAGACATTTATTCACTTCTGCCACTCAGTACAATAAGACACATTTATAACAGTCAACAGTCTTCATTTTTATTGCATTGAATTACAGGTCACACTTTGTTAGCTAGCAGTTAGCTGACGTTTGCTAGCTAGCTACAGTAACATCAACCAGTGTTTGCAGCTGTTTGAATTCGAGTCAATGAGAGATACTTGCAATGCAATGTATGTAGTATTCGTTAGCTGGCAAGGTGACAGTGTTCGTGTCTACCATCTGAAAGGCACTCAGTACACGAGCTAACGTGAGGTTAATCCAGTCAGTTTGTTTTATATTGGTAGGGTTCACACACACAGTAGCTGAATTTGGAGAGCTACAGTAGCGAGCAAACCGATGGCGCAAACTAAAACAGTATTACAGCACAACTTTTGGTGTAGAGGAATTATTCAGAAATTGCACTTGAGAAAATTTCATGAAATTTTCTCATTTCATATCAGATTTTCACCCCTGGGGACGGTCGTGTTGTTTTCCCTCTGATGGCTGTATATCCTATTTCATAAAAAATGATCAGTCCCTTATTTTATGTTGTTGCTAAGCATTAATGTCATCGCCAGTCGCATTTCCACTGAAATATATTATAGCAAAATAAACTACTTCCCTGCTAATAAATAAATGACAGATCTCCCCTATTATATGTTTGTGGATAAACCTCACTGGCTACCTTGCCTCCCTTTTGCCTTTGCCTATTTAGTAACTTAACTTATTTCATTTACGCCCAGCACAAACGGTGTCTGTGCAGGGCGCACGGGAACACCAGGGACCCATCACATCCATCCCACAAACTGTTTGCCCTCCTACCATCAGGCAGGTCTCTTTATTCCCACACTAACAGGCTCAGGAACAGTTTCTTTCCATCTACGGTAACTGCTGAACACTGTGACCCAGAGAACTCAGTGACCCATCACTAACTATACCCCCCCACCACTCAGGGACCTTGTTGCACTATTTCCTTTTTACTACTCTGGCAATGTCTTGCAAAGTCTGATAATGGAAGTTTTCAGTTGTTACAGGTATGTGTCTACTTCGGGAACCTCACTGCTGCTATTGTAATGACATACCCTGTTCTAATGGACCAACTTGGAATATGAGTGCTCCTGCACTTATTTAGAACGTAATATGTCTTTAACATAATGCTCTGCTTTATAAACAGAAAAGTGTTTATTTATACATGTTTGAACACATTCTAAAATTGTGATTAATCACGATGAACTATAGACGTTTTTGTGATTTATTTTAATTAAGGATAGTTTGACAGCACCATATATATATGGCACCATATATATGTGCCATATATATATATACATATATATATGTATATATATATATATATATATA